>AWWV01012434.1:0-99642 GCA_001974805.1 Corchorus capsularis
CTCTCTCTCTCTCTCTCTCTCTCTCTCTCTCTCTCTCTCTCTCTAAAATGTCTAGAAAAAAGGAAATTTCAAGTTTCAACGCTAATTGTTCAAGGAAAAGAAAAGTGGTGGCACTATATCAATATATGAATTTGAAATATCTCAAGAAGTATGGTGACCTTCGACTTGAATTGGTAAAAACTAAAATTGATAAATATTTTATTATTTTTGTGTTAGTTAAGTAAAGGTAATTTCAAAATTTTTTTTTCTCTACTTGAGTTTGTTAGGAATCGAATCTTAATCATTGAACTAAAAGTTCAACAGTTTATTATCATATCAAATACCCGAGGGCAAGGGTAATTTTCAATGTTGTCGACTCCAAATACTATTAAATTGATATGATCTTCATTGTTTTCATGCGAAGCTTTCGTTGGCATTGTTAAATCATTAAATTTGATATGTTACATTGATGATATTCGAGATCTTTTAAAGAGGAATTGGGTTTATTCTTGCAAGCACACACTTAGGGAGGGAAATTTCTGTGATGACAAGTTATCCAAGTTGGGGTGCTCCATTGATGATGATTACATTGTCTACCATCATCCATTGCATGAGGTGTTGGATGTTTTTCAAGCTGATAATAGAGGGGTCACCTACCCTCGAGGTTTTTGTTGAGGCCTATTGAGACTCACAACCGGTCTTGGTCCTACTAAGAACGCTGATCCCGAGAAAGCTAATCCTGCAAGAGAGCGAAGCACCTGAGTGGCAGGGGGATGCCCCGCGTTAGTACTCCGATGATTAAGTCAGTTACTCCCTTAGGTAAGGAATATTCCCGGATCAGAGTAATGAAGTAGTAGGTAGTAAAAGTCATACCTCCAAATGGGGCAATACTAGGATATTTATAGAGGGAGTAGGTCGGTTACCTTCACACGTGTGCGCAGCCGGGTCGTCGACCCACGCGTTTATCCGTTTTAGATCCGAAACGTGTGGCATTGAGATTCGTGAGGCCTGTTATATGGGCTCTAGCTCCACTGGGCTTTCTTTGACCGTCCGGCCCAATGGTGGCCTGTAAGGCCTTTTCTTTATGTGCCCCGGGCTTGACTCTTTTGAGCCCCTTTACTAGACAATTGGGATATACTCAACAGTTTTAAAATGTAATCTTTAATCTTTCTGGTTTTCAAAAAAGAAAATATAGATATATGTTACAGCTTGGAGTAGTACTATAAAGCAACATTATATATATATATATATATATATTAATGTTAATTAGGATTAGGAGGTAGGCAAGTCTGCTGGAAAGTTGAGAAGTTGCATGATTCAATGACAATGTTTGTGTCAAAATCCATTCTCTCGATTTCTTCGAAGAGAAAAGAAAAAATTTAGTATAAAAGAAGCTATTAGCTGTATACATATAGTTTATCAATTAACACACTCTGACTCTCCTTCGAGGCGGCTTCTTGGAATCTGTCAACTAAAATTGCCCTGAATTGTTTTTCTTTCGGCTTCGTTTTCGCTTTTTAATATTCTTTGAACATCCGTGCATTGATTTTTATTTTTGTTTTTCGGGTTAATTTATAAGTTATCCAGATATTGCTCTCCCGCTAATTAATTATACAATATATGTAGAAATCCTATATAATAATACAATATACATTCTAGTGATTAGAATTATTCAGAGATTTGTTCAGCAGTCAGATTTGGAATTTGTTCATTCATTCCACATTTCCATCTATGTCTGCTATATAGAAACAAAAATAAAACGAGGGCTCGGAAATTTCTGGTATAGTAGTGGTGCTAAAAGTTTTCTTGTTCATAACTTCGTGGTCATTTCCCATATCATATAATCCCAACAACATTTTATTTGCGTAATATACTATTCTTTTTTTTTCCTTTAATTTTGTTAGTAGAATGTTCCGAATCCAATATTTTCCAACTATTGAGAATGTGGTATATATTTCCGCAGCCAAAAGGAGAAGAAAAACCTAATTAATTAATGTTAACTAATAACAATAATTTTAATTTTAAAAATCTCAAAATACAAATATTGTCTTATATATGATCGTTAATGTATTTTTGAGGTCGAGTGAATTTTGAACTCAATCATGTTACGCAAATAGATTTTTGTTTTTGAATCTTATGAAGAAATAATTAGTCGATAGTATATGGATTTGGTCCTTATAAATAATTTGTAATGCAAGTAAAGCATTTAGTTAATTTTAGCATTAATTTAGCCATATAGGTGATTTTTTTTGGTTGAACATATAGTTGAGATTTTTTTCTGGCTTAATATATATTGTGTATTATTTTTTTTGGTAAAAATATATTGTGTATTATTATGTATCTCTTATATTATTTATTTATTTTGTTTCTTTCCGGTAGCTATATAATAGTATAGTGATGACTAAGGACTAAGGAGTTAATCATTGAGAATTAAATTAGTAGGCACTAATATGTATGGGATTTTTCTAATTAGATTCTATACCATGTAATGGGGTTTATTTTTTTGTTGAAACTAATATATATCTTCTTTTTAGGTAACATATGTTACTATATATACTTAATTTTGTACAATTAATGATAAACTATATCTATGCCGACGTGCAAAAATCAAAAACTAATTATGCCGACATCATTGTAATATTTTTTTGGGTGAAAATGTGAAATCATCATTGTAATATTTTACCAGCTTGAATTTTTTAATTAGCTAATATTCTAACTATATCTCAAATAACAAAGCTATATTCTTTTTGAGAGAAACAAAGCTATATTCTAAGTAGGCTTAATATATATGATTTAAGTACTAATTAAGAATTAAGCAACTGTCTAGAATTTAATAAGAGCCAAATTTGGGGGAGCTTGCTACATCATCATAATATCCTTTATATTATATCTTTAATTTTTTTGGTTAAAAATCCTTTATATATCTTGGCTGTCCCGTGTTTGGTTAGCCAATTTGAAAGTTACCAAAAGGACGTAGTTAAAAATTTGTCTTTAGAAGCTCCTTGATCTATATGCTCTATTTATTTATGTAACAAATGAAATTTATATTTTAAATTTCTACTATTTTAAAAATGACCAAAAGTTTTTTTTTTTTTCATCTTTTTTAGTTTTGGGTGTTAAGAGTCCATGCTAAATAGTAGTACGAGTATAGCGAGTAGGAAAATGCGCCCCACTTGCGAGAATTTTTGCTAAACGTTGACAAGTGACAACAATAACAATTAGTCCATGCAAATGCAATTATGTAAAACTATATTATTATATGAAAATAAATATATAAATAAATAAAAATAAAGTATATAAAACACACTTAAAAATGTGGCGCACACGTCACGATTACCGACTGGTCAACCACTCTGATAGCTATGGCGGAAAATAACGAAAATGGATTCAACTTTTATTTTCTTTTTCCACCCCAATTTCAACGCACACTGTGGAATATGGATTCGTCCAATCGAAACAAACCGCAGGAATCAACTTCCTCGAAGTTTTTGTGAATTTGCTATGCGTCCACTCTCTTTGAAGCTAGTATCCGTACGTGAAAGGGACACACACTCTTTTAGTCATGAAAACACAATTTTATAGTGACAAGTGATGAATAATAGGGGAAAAAATTAATGTTAATAGATTAAAATAAAAGATTAATTACTTAATTTGAAATCAAACATTTATGAAATGACTGGGTTTGGAATCATCTAACCTTTTAATTTATTAATCAAAACTCAAATTTTCTAAAATTGATTCAATTAAAGACTTTTCGTTAATGCTAGTGTTACACATAAACTTTATTAGTACTTAGTTAATACCTAAAAAAAAATTATTACTCGGTTCCTCCTAGGATGTCAATTTCTTTTCCCATCAGTTTATTTTGTCACATGGAAAATAATTAATCCACGTATTGATTATTATATTAGAATGTTAACCTCTGCAAGTAATTATCAATAATATGAAATTGTTGGATTTTGAAGTATAATAATAATAACAACTAGAATTTCCCGGCCGCGTTTCGCGAGCGCCTGTTTTATTTTATAAATTCTTTTAAGGAAATTTCAGTTAAGAAATGAAATTTTGTTGTGAAATGATAACAAAACAAACGAAGAGAATAGAAAATTGAAATATGGAAAATACAAGAGAATAGAGAGACAATAAAATATGGAGAAGAAGAAAATATGAAAAAGGGGAGAAATTATTCTTATTCATCCTATTCCATAACAAAGTAAGTGGTGTATTTATAGGCACATAGATACATCACCATAAATATAAGAGGATGAACTTAGTACATAGGTATATATGTATGAATGAACCAAGTTATTAATCTTATTCATGTTTTAATTTTAGATTCATGGACATCCACAATATAGATGTATATTCATAACAAATTTAATTAATTTATGATTATTTGATTAATTTATTTTATATAGGAAAATTGGATAAATGTCTTTTGATTTTTCCAAACTAAATAAATACAAATATAATAAACAAAATATTAGAAAATTAACTATTGTCAAAAAAACCTAATGCCATGTGGCACTCAATGAAAGCTTTGCTTATAAAATTAATAGTAGGTTTAATATTATAGTAGGATGTAAAATGTGAAAAACACTTCTTCAAAGTGATAATTTGATTGTTTGGTTATTAAAATGTTAGTCAAAATATAATACTAAGACAAGACAAGATTATAGACTACGATGTTTTCATCCAAGCAAACGAGTTCATATTAGTCAAAGATATTGGCATATTGCAAAGTTAAAAATTTTAATCCCTGTAATTGGATGGAATAATAGTTTTGGCTTTGCCTTAATAATAAGATAATTAAATTAATATTTACATGATTAATTTAAATCTGTTTCATTATTATCTAATTGCTTACCTGTTTTTCGTTTTGGATTTATTTTGGGTTGGCTTCGGGAAGAGAGAAAAGAAAAAGGGTTCAAAAAGGTGTTTTTTTTTCCCAGCCTAATTAAGGGAAGGTTCACTAGTTCAAAATCTAATCAAATCAAAGACTAATTGACGATCTTGATTCTTGACCAATCTATCTTTAAAAAGTTGTTTGATTTTGACCCACGGCCACAAAACTGTGCATTCATTTTCGGTAGAAAGTTGTAGTAAAACCTTTCACTGCCTCCGCAAAGCCACTGCAATTGCAGCCATTAATTTTGGTATAAATTTCACCCATGGACCGTCCGAATTAATGCCTCTTATTCCTTTTAAAATTCAATCAAAGAACATAGTAGAGTAATATAAAAAAAAAATTCGATATTCTCAATATGATCGTAAGATATAATATAGATGAAAATTGATGTGTCATTGACAGCGTTTATTAATTACTTGACTGATGATCAGATTCGAGATTTTTCGTACGTAGCTGTCCCTGTTGTGAGACTCACACACCATAACCAGGTGCACGAGGTGGGTCGGATCCGGATTACTCAGGACAAAACCCTGGATATTGGATGAGATACCAAAAAAAGTAAACTTCTTCATACTAATTTTGTCTATGAATATGAATATAGATGATGATATTTATGGTCATCGTGCAATAAAATTCTAGTCTTTATACATTTGGATGAAAAAGAAAATTCAAAACTCAGTTTCCACTTTGACAAGAAAGTACGTAATATCGTGTTGTGCAAAAGGGGAAGTCAAGAAAATTATAAAAGGAGCTGGTGGGAAACTGAAGGCAGGATAACGGTAACAGTGGGCAACAACAACAGTAAAAAAAACAACAAAAAATCTAATTATAAAAACCAAAAAAAAGGCGTGTTCATGACTCAAGCCATGACCAAAAAGTTGTTGACTAAAACTGTTTATTGATTCACAAACAAAATCCCAGTTGTGTTTTTGGGGTTTGTGGAAAAATTTTAAACCCATTTCGTGTACTTTCATGGAAGCTTTCCTTTTATTGGAAAAAGCTTACTTTATTTGACTAATCTTCGTTTTTATCTTCATCTGTAAATCTCCCAACTTCTTCATTTTTGTAAGGTTTTGATTTTTAAAGGTATATAGGGTCGTTAATCCAGGTTCCAGGAAGGAAACCTGATGACCCTTTAAGAAGCAAAACGCTAATTTTTCCATAAAGAATTCCAACATTTCAAGCGTTGAATTCATCAAAACCACTCGTGGTCTTTATCCACGAGGGCCTAAACCGTTGAATTAGACCCATATATTTTTTAATAATCCCATTTTTTTTTAATATTCAAAATCTATATCTTATATAAATTTCTTGATATACATGTACGAGATTTCAAGGACTGCGGATTGGTACGTATTTGAAGGTTTAAGTGGACTCCATTACAGTCGTTTTT
Organism: Corchorus capsularis; assembly: GCA_001974805.1. Lineage (NCBI taxonomy): Eukaryota > Viridiplantae > Streptophyta > Magnoliopsida > Malvales > Malvaceae > Corchorus > Corchorus capsularis. The sequence continues at coordinate 6,282 of AWWV01012434.1, forward strand.
AATTACTTTATTCCTCCTATATATATTAGAGAAGGCAGTCAGAGTCAGAAACATATCAAACTCTCCCCAAATCATCTTCTTTGAGAGCCAAAAAGGAAAAATATCTCTGAAATCAGAATACAGGTAATTTTCCAGAAATCAGTTATTTTGTTTAATTTGTCTGCTGTCTGTTGGTATTGATCATTCATATTTGTTTCTGGTTATAATAAATACTAGTGATTAATTTCCAATATGATTCTTCTTTTTTGGGGTGTTTTTGTTTTTATTTCTGTTCAATTATTGGAGTTAATTAGTTGCAACTTGCATGCAAGTTGGCTTTCCCTTTTTAGCTTTTAGCTTTAACTTTGCCCTTTTTTCTCTCTTTTCGGGTGCAAAACTGCAAATTAATGAACAATTAAACATAAATTGTTTATATATGGTGATATAATACAACAAAACCTGACTATTTAGCTGTACTATTTTGTAATTTAGTTTTCTGATCAATGATCATGTTTAGCAGGTAAAAAAAAACATATATAATTATCTTGTCATAAACCGACCGATCGATCGAGGTCTCTGTCTCTGTGAGATTGAGGAACCATCATGACGAACTCAAATGGAACAGATAAATTTCAGAGGAAGAATTCGATTACATTGAGAAGAAGCAAACCTGATACCCTACTTAATGTTGAAAAAACTGTGTCGTTTAAGAATAATAATATTGTGGTTGGAAATGGAGATCAAGAAGACAGAGCTGTTGCAGGTTCGAATGGGCTAAATCATAAGCCAATGCCCACACTCTCTCTACCAAAATCATGTCCAGAACCATTCGTTTTTTTCTCTCCTAAGCCTGTTAGTGAGCTTGATGCGGCGGCCGTTAAGCTTCAGAAAGTTTATAAAAGCTACCGGACTCGACGAAACCTTGCGGATTGTGCAGTGGTTGTTGAGGAGCTATGGTGGAAGTTATTAGACCTTGCTGAGTTAAAGAAAAGTTCTGTCTCGTTCTTCAATGTCGAAAAACCAGAAACTGCGGTTTCCCGGTGGGCTAGAGCCAAGACAAGAGCCGCCAAGGTTTGGGTTTTTTTTTTTTTTTTTTAATCATTTAAATTAATCGTTTTCAATTTTGTGTTGTGATTCTCATTATTTTCGTACTAATTGTCTAATTTTAATGATATTTGTTCCCTATAATTTCAGGTGGGAAAGGGTTTGTCCAAGGATGAAAAGGCCAAAAAACTAGCTCTCCAACATTGGCTCGAAGCTGTAAGTCCTTTACAATTTAATTATTTACCCAAGATTAATTATTGATTTAATTATTAATAAATCAAGATTAATAACCGATTAATGGCTGTTCCTCTCTATGTGTTGTTACAGATTGATCCACGGCATCGCTATGGACATAACTTACATTTGTATTATGACGTCTGGTTCACAAGTGAAAGCTCACAACCTTTCTTCTACTGGTAATTTTTTTATATATATTATATTCATGGCAGCCTTTTTAATATTCATCAACTTAAACAAGTAGTAGAAGCAAAGTTCAATTATTCTAACACAGTTTTTATTCTTTTTTTATTCAAGGTTGGATGTTGGGGATGGAAAAGAAGTAAATCTTGACAAGTGTTCAAGGAAAAAGCTACAACAACAATGCATTACATATCTTGGACCGGTATGTTTTCTATGACCAGTAATTTTTTAGACCAATTTCAGATTCAAAATTTTCAATAAAAGCCGCCTTATATATAGAATAGTTTGTGTTTACAAAATCTATTTTTTTTTAATTATTTTGCAGAAAGAAAGGGAAGACTATGAGGTAATAGTTGAAAATGGAAGGCTTATTTTCAAGAAAACGGGGTCATCCGTGGATACAATAGGGAAATCCAAATGGATATTTGTGCTTAGCACAACTAGAGCCTTATATGTTGGTCAAAAAGAAAAGGGTAAATTTCAACATTCTAGTTTTCTAGCCGGAGGTGCAACCACCGCAGCTGGAAGATTAGTTGCCCACGACGGAGTTCTTGAGGTATAAAACATAATTAATAATAAATTCCTGCATGTAATCATAATTCCTGTCTTGTTAATTCATATAATTCTGACTTTGTGTGTCATTTTTTTTTTTTTTGCAGGCTATATGGCCTTACAGTGGTCACTATCACCCAACAGAAGAAAACTTCATGGAATTCATTAACTTCCTCGAGGAAAACCATGTAAATCTCACTAATGTTAAGGTAATTAAAACTAAAAATATTAGTATAACCTTAATGAAAATGTCAAATGCATTTAAATATTCATTAGTAATCTGGATAAATTTGCTAATGTTGCTTTGTTTATTTGCAGAGGTGTGCCGTTGATGATGACTACGTGCAATCTGCACCAGCTGAGGAATCAAAGAAACCGGATGTAAGTGATGAAGGTGACAGCATAAGAGGGGTTAAAATCCCAGAAACTGATCAACAACAGCAAGACGAAAAGATTATTAATGAGGAAAAGCCGGTTTTCCATCTAGCAAGGAGATTGTCGAGCAAGTGGGCCTCTGGGGTTGGACCCCGTATCGGGTGCGTGCGGGAGTACCCGACTGACCTACAGTCCAAAGCACTGGAACAGGTTAATCTGTCACCCAGGGTGGCTCCTAGCCCTCGGTTCCTCAAGTATGGGCCTATTCCTTCACCTCGGCCCAGCCCAAGGGTCCATCTTTCACCAGGGATTTCAGGAATTGGCCTTCCCAGCCCACGCCCTTTGCCAAGTCCAAGGCCCATTTCAGCAGCCAGCTAAGTCAGTTTACCCTAACACAGGCTTTATAATTATTTGGGCATCTCTGAAAAGTTGGGTCGAAGACTCAAATGTCCATTATTCCTTCGGTTTTCGGTAACTACATTGGATCCTAGCTAATCTGAAATCGAGTCGGGTCGGACACCACCAATATGGAGGGAAGCTCTCCCACTTGCCACTATCGATTTCCGTCGTTCATAAGACTCAGATGTTTCATTCATTATTTTTTTTATTCATCATTCTTTTAGTGTATTTAATTTAATAACTTCTTTCAGTTGAGCCAGGCAATTTTTGACCCTACTTCTGGCTTCTTTTTTTTTCAATTGTAATAGTTGTAGAATACATGAAAGGAAATAAAATAAATGGGTTTGAAAGATTGTTCATAAATTTGTAATGATCCCACGTCTAATAATCATTTTTGTTTACTTGGTAAAAAAACAATTTTGCAAATGGCTTATAGTAAAAAAAGATGATTTGTGTAATTAAAATAGAAATGGTGAGGCCAAGAGACAAAGTGGGAGGTGATCACGTGTTTTTTGTAAAGGCAAATGGAAGTAGGGTTGAGACCAACGAAAAAACTAGGTGCATATATGACGTTTTGCAGAAAGGTAGTAGAAAAGAAGGAAAAGGCAGTGAATAATCAAATCACTCATCAAATCATAACTCAGATGATCAGACTTTAAATATACTAGTAGTGTTTTCATTATTATCATAAAATTTTATTTATTGATTTTTTTGACAAGAGAAGTTCATCGAATTTTGATATAGGAAGTTCAATTTTCATATTTTCCAAACCCCTATAAACTTAGGCAGACAGTAACAAACCTTCCACCATCTCTTTAGCTGGTCGGTCTAACTCTATTTATACATTTGGGATAAAGATTTTTAGATTAGTCATGCTAACGCTAGGGGGGCCGCACCGTATGCACCACTGGCTACAACTATGACCAATGCTTTTATAATGCTAACCCACGATCATCTCAATCAAAAGTATACTGCAGCCTTTTTTTTCTTTTAGAAACTGTCTTGACTTCTCAAGTCTCGACTCACGACCCATGTATATGAGTCGTGCCAACGTTTGGTCTGAGTTTAGAACCAGTATTGTCATGATTTATGCATGTTGAGCATTTATTATTGTTGATGCTAAAATATGTCGTGGTCTAAGATCGTCTTTTGAGAGGTATGTAAGAGAGTAAATCGTAAAAAAGAGGTTTTCTAGTGATATGGGTCGGGAAACCTCCTCCAGCGATCAAATCAAGTCAGTAAAATCCATTTAAGTGTCATGAGTGCATTCGGAATGTGATATCGTATAATGAACATAATAGAGCATTATGATCGTAAATGAGCTATACATCCATGATTTATATATTTTATAGATTTAGGTTTTATTTGGCCAGTGGGCCTTACACCCAAATCCGATGGTGCTCAACAAGTACTTACTAGCTAGTAGCTCTTAATTTATTTATTTATTATAAAAATGTCCTCCAAGCAATTTCTCTTCTTAATTTGATTTGATGATAATGTGATGAAGATGAAGGAGATTAGATTATCATAATCTAAACTTTTTTTGTAACACAACACAAAAACAAAATAGTACTTATAATAATAGTGATGAGACAATGATGCGAGTCAGTAAAAAGCACGACTTGGATTGTTGAAGCTCTTTAATTTTAAGAGGAGAAAGAAGGACCAGAGCAGAACCAGGCCACGGACCATCCATTCATCTGGCCTCTAGCTAGAGCTAGCTACTCTCTGATCTGTCGCATTAATCACTAAAATCCACGCTTCTTTTTTCTTTTTCTTAATTATTAAGCCCCAAGCAATTCTGATTAAGAAGGTTGGTTCCCTATCAGACCAACCTGTTTGGATATTGACACTACTTCCTCTTCCTCTTCCTCTTCTCTCGACGACGAGTCGACCCTGTAATTATATTTTCTTTAATTAAATAAAATTAACTTTCTTTTTTGTTTGTTTGTATAAATTATTTCATGGGGTTTCTTTGTTTTTTTTTCTATATATTTCCTTGGGTTGAATAATCACCAATTAATCAGCAATCAAAGTTATCCAACAACACCCCTCTCAATATGAGGCTCTGTCTGTTTGTAGGCAATGGGTGCAGCCTGCCTATTGCATTCCCAAGTTTCCTAGGGCTGTCATTGGGGAAATCTTCTTTTTGGGAATGCCCACTATCTGTTTGCACTTTGCACATTCCAAAACTTTGTTCCATATTTTTTGTTTATTCATTCACCAAGTTAACAAGGTTAAAGTGGAATCAATATACATATATAGGCTTCCCATTACCATTAGTCCTTACCCTAGCTAGTATTCTGATTTTGTTTACTTTTTCACATTAGACAATGCCAAGTTTTGGAGAATAAAATTATGTTTTGTATTCATTTTGATCATAATTACATTTTAAACAAAAATATAGCAAGAATTGAGGAACATAGTATAATAATTTATTAATGGGAGAAATTACAGGTATAGGTATATTATATACAACAGTCAAGAGAAAAATTGTAGGGATTAGGTAATGGTATATAAGATATCTAAAAATTAATGATCATGATTTCCTCTTTGACTTAATTATGATTCTTCAAATAAATCAATTTCCCCACATTACTACTATATATTTTATTTTATGCATTAAAGACATAACAAATACACAATGATAATTAACTGCGATAACAAAAAAGGATACGATGAATTAATTAGTAAAAAGTACTTGACCTAGTCAGTTTTAAGAGTACTCTGCCTTGATCAAAAAGATTTAAAATATATGTAGAAGAATTTTCAAATGAAAATTTTATACTAGTAGCAGCAGTAGAGTTGTCAAAAGGAAAACACAGGTTCAGAATCAAAAAAAGCATGTGTTCCCTCTCCAATCTGTTTGATAAGAAGTCAGAATAACTTGTCTGCGAAGCAAGATCTCTCTCCACCAAGACATCTGGAACTCGAAGATTTTCATAAGGTTCCTCCTGTATAATTTGTTTTGTTTTCTCATTTTACTTTATTTTTATTTAATTTAATTAATTAATGAATAACCACTATATTCAATATATGATGATGAAGCTATTATGTGTCGGTTTCAAAACCTATTCTTTTATTTATCTCCTTAAACTTTTCCACTGATTCAAACATCCATCTCTCTCTCTCTCTCCTTTCTTTATTTCTCAGTCTCTTGTAGGAGTCTAAAGATTTTCTCATCATCAATTCGGGAATCCTTAGGAAAATGAAGCAAAAGATGTTTTATTTTCTCATTATAGCTCTGCAGATAATAAGCTGGTTTGATGTATCAACTAGGTGTTTAGCATTTCATCATGATGCTGCTGTTTCTCGACAAGGTAATTGCCATTTCCTCCATAATAATTATATTCCTTTCTCTTATTTGTCTGGTTTACTTGTTTTAATTTGCTTGAAAAATCGTTTTCTCTTTGCCAGATTTTTGGCCTATCCCCCTAACTTTCAGAAGCAAAAGTTCCTTTCTAACCTGTTCTAATACTGGCTTTCTTTATAGATTTATGGACACAAGAATCCAGTTCCTGATTTGGGTTTGCTTCTTCTTTTTTTTTTTAATGTTTTTAAATTATCTAAATTTGATGAAACAGGTAAAGTTGCAAAGTTGCTCCGAGTTGCCTATGACTCTAAACAGGTCCGTTTTGTTTTTGCTCTTTTCTGTGTTGGGTGACTTTAATTTAGTGATCTTTTTGATTATTAATTTGTTAGTTATGTTATTTTAGGGTACTGTTGAAATTAACAAGAGTGAAGAAGAAGAAAAGTACTATAGCAGGAAGTTGGGAAGACTGGGATCAAGGCCACCAAATTGTCAACGAAAGTGTGGACGCTGCACTCCTTGTATCGCCATTCAAATTCCTACAACTACTGATAAAGTGGGAATTCAATATACCAATTATGAGCCAGAAGGATGGAAATGCAAATGTGGTTCCACTTTCTTCAATCCATAAATGCAATGGGGTCATTCCTTTTTAACTCTTTTCTCCCTCTATAAAAAAATATAGATAGCATAGCAGTAATATATGGATATATGGAAATGTTTTATCTTTCTGTTTAGTTGACCCATGCATAGACTCAAATTAATGTCTTCTTTTATATATCTTTCTTAATTTGTTCCTTCTTCTTCTTAAGATAAAAGAAGCAATTTTGAGGTTGAGGTGTTCACTGTTCAGTTCATTCACTAGGGACCAAAGGCAGATAGGAAAGGTTTCATTTTCAACAACTTTCAAATTTATGTTCCTTTTCATGTCGTTTATATACAAATAGAAGTAGTGATCTAGTTTCTAGTTTGAGCAAAAGAAGCCAGAGACCAGAGTTACCAAAAAAGGAACAAGAAGCGAGGTTCCACAGTTGCGTATTGAAATCTACTAGTAGCAATTAAAAGTTTCGCATAACTTAAATTTAAATTCTCTCTTTTTTTGGCTAGAATATGGTCTATTTTGGTTACTATACTAGTCTACTACCATTTATATAGACAGATGAAACGACATATATATGTTGGGATTCCATACTCAAATCCAATTAACCCAAAGGCCAAACCTATATCTAAGTCACGCAGTTTAAGATGGTTATCGGATATCAGTGAATTCTAAGAAAACCAATATCCAAGTCATATATACTTTTGACTTTAGAGTCCAAATTCCAAACATAAATTTATGTTTCATTTTTTCTTTTTGTGAAAAATAGTTTAATAGCATGTGGGTTTAGGGTTGGTGGAGACTCGAACTCCTTTTCACAACAAATTCCAATTTTTCACCATCTTAGCCAAACTTCTTTAGCAAATTTGTTTCTCACAACAAATTCCAAATGTTTACTATCTTTGCCAATCTCCTTTAGCAAATCTATGTTTCGTTCGTAGATTATTGGACAATTCGTTTCTATTGGGTGAAACTTATGGACCAAATTGATTTAAATTATAGTTTTATTATATCTTTTAGTGGAAAGATAGAAAGACAAAAATGAAAATAATGAAAAATGAAAGAGATGCTTAAAAAGTTTTTTTTTAGGTAGAGATGCTTAAAAAGTTTAATTGCTCGAATAGGGTCCCCAATATATGTAAAAATACTCAATTTGAGACTCATGCTCTTAATTTGGTTAAATAACTCCCTAATGTATGCAAATGCTCAAATAAAGCTCGACACCAATTGGAAACAGCGCGCGTTTGATGCAAACACCGTTAAGGATAACGACGTGATGACCTTATAATTATTTTATTAATTTTATGATTTAAGATAAATATTAGATAAATTGGCCTGAAAAGATTAGGGCCTTGTTTGATATTATGACCACGTGTTGCATTGTCATTGGTTCAGACATACCTGAATGACGTATCACTCTTATTACATACACATTGTCCTAAATTGACGACTTTGAACCCTTGAGCTTTTTTTTTATAACTAAGCAATTTATATATCCAAAGAAAGCAACAATGTGCTTACACAGGTAAAATTTTGTTCCAAAAGAAACAGGAAACAACTAAACTTGGCACAAACAAAAAAACTCAACAACTAACGTTAGAAATTACAAGGTTTCATCTAGAACAGAGGTTCCTATTAACAAAATCTGCCTTGACTTTAGACAGGACATGTAGTTTAAAGCATATTGAATCCTTAATTTGATTGAAAACCATTTCAGAGGAGTTTTTCATCCTACCAAAGACCCTACTATTTCTTTTAGCCGAAATATAGTAACAATAGGCTGTCCAAGCCAATTTCATAATAGCGGTGAGGAGAGATTTGCCTTTTAGACCAGAGATTGCCTATGTGAGCTCAAACTGCCAATCCTGAGCTTGCCTAAAGAATCCGCAAGTTGATAGCACCTTTTGCCAAACCTCCCAAAAATAGTTACAAGTAAAAAACAAGTGATCCTTACTTTATGCATGTTGCTCACATAGAAGACACTCAGTGTAATCTAAATGCATATCCCAACTTACTAATCTAAAGCAATGTCTGGACAAGCTAAGAATCTCGAGCATTTTCACATATGTTAAAGACCATACTTAACTGAATTAAAATCATGAGCTGAAAATTTTCACATACTTTTTTTTTTTGACCAAAAACATTTTCACATACTTTAAGTCCTTATTTGAACAATTAGCAAATTTTTTTTAGAACGCAACAAGATCACGTGACAAATACACTCCTCCACAGATTAAAGGAGGGATAAAAAGCACGTGATGGGGGAACCCTCACCCTTTGAGAGTGGCGCGAAAATATTTATTTTCTTACACCAAAGCGGGCCACAGGAACTTTCGCATCCTTTTGCTTTGCACGCGTACTCAACACGCGTGGCCAATTAACTGTATATGTAATTCTCTCTCTCCTCCCTAATTAATCAAAAATCAAACCCCAGATTTTTTTATTTTAAATTTTGTTTGTATTTTTTTTCTACTAAAAATAAAAAGGAAAAAGAAAGCAAGAAAGCTTAAGAAAAAGAAAAAGAGAGACCCACAAACATAACAAAAACACACACAACCTCCGTCGTTAAAAGTCTTTTATTTTATTGTATTTTTTTCCCATTGTTTTACTTCTTTTCCTCTCTGTTTCGATTGGATCAAATCCACAATGCGAGAAAAAAAGAGAAAATGTGCAAATTTTACTGCTTTTAGAGAGAAACAAACGGAATTATGATTTCTTAGCTACTCCTCTCTTCCTTTTCCATCTTTCCATTAATCTAACCTAACCCTAGTTTTTTTTGTTGCTTGAATTTTTCCCTTTATTGTTTAAATCAAACACGTCAGCTCTAGATCTTCTTTCTTTTTTTTTTTCCTTTTGATTTTGCTGTAGAATTTTTTTTTTTGATATTTTTCCTTTACGTGATCGAAAATTTGGATGTTTATGATTGTCGGTGCGGTTTGATTCGGTATTTAGTGTCGCCATATAATTTCCTCGCTTTTTTATTTGGGGGATTTTTTGGTCTAATTAGGGTTTCTGATTATAGTTAGGGTTTCAAATTTCTTTTCTTTTTTATTATTTCTGTCAAGTTGAATTGATGGAACCTCGTGTGGGTAATAAGTTTCGTCTTGGTCGTAAGATCGGTAGCGGCTCTTTTGGAGAGATCTATCTGGGTTTGTTACACATTCTCTTTCGTTTTTCTTTTCCCCTGTTTACTTAGTGTAATATGGTCTAAACTTTTTTTTTTGTCCTTCTCTAGGTACGAATATTCAGACGAATGAAGAGGTTGCCATTAAGCTTGTAAGTGGTCCTTGCTTAAGATTCAGTGTCTATTTTTTTTTTTTGAATTTTCCATGGTTTTCTTGCTTTTGGCTGTTTCTTTCGCACTGTAGTCTGTTGCATGTTAATTTCTTTGTTCTAGTATAGCAATGTGGTTGTTATTCTGGTTTAGTTTTTAATTCGAGCTCGGTGTTAATTGCATATATCTTGTGTTAACATGATCATCTATAACTTAATATAGTTGAGTCAAGTGGAAGCAAAGAAGAGTAATAATCTGCTATTGAATTGTCAGTTGCATTCTAGCTAATGTGCATTGGGAGGAGAAAGAAAATTCTCCTATTTAAGTAAAATGTTATACCATCTTATAGGATTAGGAGGTGGTTCAAGTGTAGTGTCTTGGATAAAATTGTAATGTTCAGCTGAAGCATGCTGCATGGCGATCTTCTGAGAAAAAGAAGGTTCAGCGTTTTAGTTCCATTTTGGTGTTGATTATCGTTGTATACATTATCCTCGGATTCCTTGATATATACTCGATATTCGGTGTGAAATTATTAAATGCTAATCAATCATACTCACGAGTTCTTATGAAGGTGGGACTTTCAGTTTTAATGACATAATTATTAATTATTAAATTAATTTTCTTCTTGACTTATTGTTTCAATTCAATTAGTTAAAACTTTTCACCTTCTGAATAAGAAATGCTTTCTTGGTTTTAGTAATTTGATAGTGATTGCCTCCTATATCATGTTTGTTTTAGTTATCCTGAAATAGTATTTTAAGTACATAGGGAAGGTGATGATCTTCTTCTCAACCTTTTTTTTATTATCAGGAAAATGTGAAGACGAAGCATCCTCAGTTGCTATATGAATCAAAGTTGTACAGGATCCTGCAGGGAGGAAGTAATGATACCTTGAGTGTTTTTTTCTCTCTCTTCCCCCTCCTTTTCTAGTCTAGAAATAAAGTTCATGTTCAAATATTTGACTTTGCCCCGTTGATTGCAGCTGGGATTCCAAATGTGAGATGGTTTGGAGTTGAGGGAGACTATAACGTCCTTGTTATGGATTTGCTTGGACCCAGTCTTGAAGATCTATTTAATTTCTGCAGTAGGAAACTCTCATTGAAGTCAGTTCTCATGCTTGCCGATCAAATGGTAGTTTCATAGAATTTCATACATTTCCAAATTCCATTCCTCTTTTAATTTCTCATCACGTCATTCTATTTTGCTTTTATTTTTCCAAATCCAGATTAATCGTGTCGAATTTGTTCATTCAAAATCATTCCTACATCGGGATATTAAGCCAGACAATTTTCTTATGGGCTTGGGAAGGCGTGCGAATCAGGTCTCTGCTTTCTGGTTGAAATTTTATTATATGCTCCTTTTGTTCTATATTGCAGGAGATTTTAATGCATTATTGCTTTTAACTTACATAGGTCTATATCATTGACTTTGGTCTGGCTAAGAAATACAGAGACAGTTCAACCCACCAACATATTCCTTACAGGTGAGAGAACTTTTGCATTTATGTGTTCTAATGTGTGTCACTTTAGTTTAATAAGTCTAAATTTGTTCCCATCTGCCACCCCCACCCCCCCAACCCACCCACCACCACTGCGCCACACACACACACACGCCTTCCTCCCCATGCTCACCACATTCACTCCCACCGGAGAAAAAAAAAGAAGAAATCATTTTGTTTTAAGTCCTTTCCTTCTTTATTAGAAATCTGTGGGTTGGTTTATTAGTGCCAATAGAGTCATCAAAGCTGATTTTAGTATGAGATTCCCTTTATTGCACCTTTAGTGTTCAACATGTGCTGATGAGATGAAGCATAGCGACTTCTGAAGAATTTCCATGTATCTTCTGTGATTATGATAAATCTTGTGCATGAATCTTCCATACATGTTTCGCCATGGAATACTTGTATAGAAATGATATTATACTCATCACATGATGTCATTACATGAATTAAGTAACATGAAACTGGGAGAACTTTTGCTGATGAAAATAAGGTTGTCAGGCATGTTTTTGGGCTCATTTCCCTGAAAACAAATGTGTTCTTTTAAATTTTTTCCATAAAGGAATAAAGGAAATGATTGATACTTTTCTAGTACACTAGTGTCTTTTGTCTTCTGAGTTACAAGATTCTCCAATATGGTTAGTTACAACATTTTAAATTACTGCTGTAATCTTTAAATATGACATCTATTTGGTATTTCGAAGAACTGTCAGAAGGGTAGCTGTGTTGCTTGTGCCATAAATAATGGTTCATCCTATTTCATTGGCTTGCATCATAATTCATAATGTCAATGTTCCTTTTCTTTTTATTGGTTGGCACTAATTTTCGATGTGCGCGAAGCCAAATTTTCATGTTTACCTGATCATATCACTGTTTCAGGGAAAATAAGAATCTGACTGGAACTGCAAGATATGCAAGTATGAACACACACTTGGGCATTGGTATGTATAGTCAACCATTTACTTGTGTCTTTCCTTTAATGTATGTACCTTTTTGAGTCTTAATTTTGATTTCTCCCCCTTCTATACCATTTTAGAGCAAAGCCGTAGAGATGATTTGGAGTCTCTTGGATATGTGCTTATGTACTTCCTAAGAGGAAGGTGATTCTTGCTACCTATGCTATCTTTGTTTTCTTGTTTTCATTTCCTTATTGATGTTGATGCCTCTTTGCTTTAGTCTTCCCTGGCAAGGTCTGAAAGCTGGAACGAAGAAACAGAAATATGAGAAAATTAGTGAGAAGAAAGTTTCTACATCCATTGAGGTATTGGTGTCCTGAAATCCTTGCTGTCGAATGAGTTAGACATTGTGAGTTTTTAATACTTCTTTACTGAAGTTTGATGATTTTTCAGGCCTTATGTCGAGGTTATCCTACAGAATTTGCGTCATATTTTCATTATTGCCGTTCACTAAGATTTGATGATAAGCCAGACTATGCTTATCTCAAAAGAATATTCCGCGACCTCTTTATTCGTGAAGGTTTCTTTCCATATGAGCAATCCATACTGTCAACATGTATTGTCTCCAGATATCAGTGACGTTACGTCTTTTAACCATTCTTGTTGATTCTTAAAAACAGGCTTCCAGTTTGATTATGTCTTTGATTGGACCATTTTGAAGTATCAGCAATCCCAGCTCGCCACTCCTCCTGCTCGAGCCATTGTGAGTGTTTAGTTAGGGTTTTTATTATTTATTATCAATTTTTTTTTTGAATGCTTCTTTCATAATGCTTCTCTCTTTTAGGGCCCCGGCGTTGGATCAAGTTCTGCCATGCCCCCAGCTATTGGCAATGCAGACAGAAACACAGGTATGGTGCTAGTTTCACATGATTGATTTTTGCTTAACAAGCCCTAGGTACTCGGTTTAATTATTCAAATATGTGTCTAGACTTGTACAAAATGTTAATCCTTCACATTTTTTTTTTACAAATTTCTCTTTGATATATATATTGCAAGAGAATGAAACACTTGTACTAGTATTACTTTTGTCTGATCCTTCTCCTTTGTGACAAATCAAGTTTTGCTTGGAATTATACCATTTAGATTTCCTGGTTGCAGATGACTTGCGAGCAGCTGGTTTGTCATCCATGGAATCCTCTCGTCGGAGAACATCAGGACCCTTGATGAATTCTGGAAGTTATGCAAAGCAGAAAAGTCCAGTTGCAAACGATCCTGGAATTACTAAAGAGTCTCTGGTAATTTTTTAATTTTTTTTCATGACCATGCTCATGTCTACGGTTATATATGTTACCTATATTGGATTCCAGTCACCGTCTTAGTTCTCAATTTGTAAGGATTTTTGTCTAGGTTTTGTTGGTGATGGTAAGTGGGATCATATTAACCTAATTGCTTATAGTTCTGCATCAGTCCTGTGTCATAGCAAGTCTAATTTTAATTAAATTAGAAGGCTTATATATATATATATTATACATAGACACACCCAAGCACATGTGCAAGCAAGAGTTCTCTGCTCAAGATTTCCTGTCTAATATCTTAAGTTCAGATATATTATGTTGTAATTTTGTAGTGCTCCTATGACATAGTCCTGTTTCGTTATTATATTTTATTCTTATCTTTAAGCACTAATTTGGGTTCTTCTTGGACCAAGTTTGCGGCACAATCAGGTGGATCCTCTTCGAGGCGAGTTGCTGTTTCGAGTAGTCGTGATGCATTTGCTGGTAGTGAATTTGACCCCCAACGTTCTCGTACAACTGATGCTAGCCCTGGAGCATTGCAGAAAATATCAAGTCGACAACGAAGTCCTGTCGAATCTTCTGATCCTAAGCGGACATCATCTGGGAAAAATACGACCAATGCCAAGAACTACGAAGCTGCACTCAAGGGAATTGAGGGGCTTCAGTTTGAAAATGATGAAAGAGTTCATTATTAACTGCTCAGCTATATGAATGAAATGTTGTAAACCATGAAATGGTTGATGTACTACTGCATTTTGCAACAGAGTATGTTTCCTTGATGGGGGATTGATGAGTTTTCAAGGAATTTGTAACTTGGGGCTCCTGATTTGAACTCAGTGCACCAAAAGCATAAAAAATTTCTCCACTGATGGAAAGCTTGTGAAGTGAAATTTGACTGGCATCAAAGTTGTTGCCTTGCCTGTGAAGGCTAGACGTGTGGTATGGCTATTTTGCTAACGGTTTTAACACCCTGTTTTTGTGGTGTCCCTTCATCTTAAGATATGCTTTTTTACAGTCTTGTTTGGGACTTGCTGAGGTTTGAATTTTTATTGGCATTGTAAATTGTTTACTATATTCACGGCACTTTTGCTCTTATGTTTCTGACTCAGTCACTCATTCTTGTATTACTGCTGGGAAGACGGATCTACAGGTTCTTTTATCTTATTTATAGGTATAATATCAAGTGAAACTAGCAGTATTCAGGATATGATAATTGATAAATTTTGTTCTTGCGTGGGTTTAGCCTTTAGGGAACTTAAATTACAAGCATAAATTCTATTCCTAGTCGAAATTACTTTAGTTTTGTTTTAGCCTCGTTAACTTTTGAATCTTCTACTTTAATTTCGTTTGTCTCGTTAACTTTTGAATTGTTCCATTTGGATCATTTAACTCCTTAGGGTGAGATCATTTTGGTATGTTTTGATTTTTTTTTTGGGCTCAAGTTTTGGTATGTGATGATAGTGAAATTGCTTTAGTCACAGCTCACAGGGTCAATTTTTTTCCTTATTAGTGGCTGAAGATTGATTGTTCGTACAAGTTCAATGTTTTTCAAAAAATTCCCACCGCTTGAAGGAGAGTTTAGCTTGACGTAAGAAATTATCAAGCGTTAATTAAGAATACACTAAATCGCTTACGTATCATATAGATAGCTACTGCTGCCGGTCGCCATTGTATCTTCGTAAACTTCTTTAATTTGTCAGACGTTGTAGCATTGATTGGTGTTCAAATTGTTGAGATATAGTATATTCAACCAGCTTCCATAAATACATACAGAAAGCAATGATTTATTCGTATATATATATATATACTAATAATACTAATGGTTGAAAGGCATCATCGCATTCTAATTAACAATTTCTCAAGATATATACAAAGAAACTAAAATAACGATTATTAGGAATTAAGTAGAAGGATTTCGTTGAGAGCTGAGCTCATACATTCTATTGCCCATATTCATTCCAAGATTATAAAACAGGATATCGCATTAGCAAATAAATTGAAGCAACCGATTAGATTAACTCAGTCATAATCATAAAATTAGGCTACCACCATCCATAAACTACCCTCGTATACCTATCCTTGAGCCACCTAAAACTCTTCTTTAAAGACCCTTTCACCTTTCCTTCCACGGTGTATACCTTATAGCTAGCTACCCTTTTCTTCCTCTGCAACTCCGGATCTTTGAAACTCCAGCTCTTTGAAGATGACCCATTTGTGGACTTGCCTTTCTTGAACTTAGCATCGTTATTCTGGGTCTGGGTCTGGCTATGGCGGACCGCTGAGGCATAGGACGCACTGTAACATCTGAGATCTTGCATGCTGTGGATTCCATTCCCGTACGACGAATTGGGTCCTCCGTTGTTGTAACTCTCAATCTGCTGCTGCATTCTTCCATCACCGCATGATTTGGATCTGAAATCTTCCATGATTACTTATTGTTCTTCAGCTCTAGGAGCTCTCGCTTGAAATTTTGTTTCTTTGTTGATTCGAGGGAGGAATCAGGAAATGGACTTGAATTGTTCCCTTTTATCTCTTGAAGTTTTGTTCTTTTTCGAGGTTCTTTCTCTCTCTAAAGCTGTAGTCTGGAAATTGAGTGGATTTTGTGCTTTGGAGCCTTGTGTTTGTGGGAATTTTATTATTTCATCGAGACGAGACAATGTTCCTTGTATTATTCATCGATGCGCGCTGACTTTTTTATATTATGATGATGATGGAAATTTGCGTCGGTGCGTTCCAACAAAAAGTGCAGGAATTAAACAACTAGGTTTTGGTGTCTAATAAAAGCCAAATCATGTTTTAACGTATACAAAGAAGATGTTAAAATTTAATGTACAATTATTGAGAAAAAAAAATCCAGGTTGAAGAGAAAAAAATCTATAGAAAGCCAAGTAATCCATTATCAGGAAAAAAAATAAAGGAAAAATTAAAATTTCATAGGATAGGAAAGAGATGATCTATATTAGATATAATCTAACTGTTATTTATAACTAGTAACAAGGTTTTTGAAATCGGACTGGTAATGGAACTGGTGAAGCTTTCGGTCTGACCGGTTCAACCGCCGATCCGGGTTGAAATGAGTATTTTATGGAAATTGTTGATATTTTAGCTTTTAAATATTATACGAGAGGGGTAGCTCGCGTTGGCGTGTCGAGCATTTTGAAATTTGAATTGTTAAAAAGTTGCTTTTATATTAATAGCCTTAATTTTGATGTATTTCAACAAAACAGTGAAAGCAATAAATTTAAATTTTGTTTCTTTAAAAAAGTATGTTAATTAAAATTAAGAGAAAAAATTTGCTATATTAAAGATAAGAGGAGAATAGATGGATATTGAATAGTTAAAGGAATGAAATGTCTTGTTCTGTAGTTAGATTTCAAGAATGAATTCTGGAAGACTTTATTATGGATCATTCACAATGAACTAAAACGGTTCTCGAAAAATGGAATAACAACAATTAATATCTGAAGAGTTGATTTTATTTCGAGTTAATGGTTGGGTTTCATAACTCTTTTAATTAAATGTTAATTAATGGTTTGTAAAAAATTACTAAAACGGGGCGATAAGGTCTCACCAGATTAAAAATTGGAAGGACTGTTGAGTAATTTCACGTTGCCACAAAAATAATATGTAGTATATATAAGGTATATTTATATAACATAAAAGCATTTGGTGCTTTGGCACAAGTATGCTTTTTGTTGCCCACAAGCTTGTAGGTTCAAAACTCACCACCTTCAAAAGTTTTTCAAATTTTTCCAACTATCAAAACCGGTTCTATCCGGTCAAAACTCGGTTCAACGACCGGTCCAACCGCTTTTTACCCGGTTGTTGACAATGTAGACTAAATGCGGTTCCCATACCTTTATGGCATCGGTTCCCGATTAAACCGGTCCGATCGGTCTGTTCGGTCTGGTTTTGAAAGCAATGACTAGTAATTTGCCACTTGTTCCACATGTGGGGTTGAAGTTTTGATTGAAACATATTTTAAGTTGCATATTGTGCAATATAATGTCAATGTTAATTTTGAAAAGATTAAATTTTTCTAAATTTTTACAAATTATTGAGAATAAATTAATCAAATTTTTGTTTCATAATATTTGAAGTAATTTCTAATTAAATCGAAACAAGATTTAAATACTCGTAAAAACAAATACTTAAATCCAATATGCTTGAGATTTGATTAGATAATATAGATATTTCAAGGAGTCTTAGAGCCAAAAATCATGCAAAACTGAGTTGGATCCCGGAACACATTTTTAGCTAAAAACCACGATGGTAAAAATGACTTGAAAGATTTTTCCTCAATTTTTGGCAAAAATACTCATAAAATATATATAATTCAACACCAAAAAATTTGGAGGACTTTTCACGCTTTTAATATAGTTTTTCATATTTTTCTGAATTAATTTCTAATTAAATCGTAACATGATTCAGATGCATGTAAAAACAATTCCTTAAATCCAATGTGGCTGAGATTTGATTAGATGAATAAAAGTATTTCAAAGAGTCTCGGTGTCAAAAATCATGCAAAACAGAACCGTGGCCCTGGAATGCATTTTTAGTCAAAAACCGTGATGGTCAGTACACGATTTTGGCTAAAACCTAACCCGAAAAGTTTCTTTCTCAATTTTTTTACATATTAATCAAAAAGAGAAAATATAATTCAACGATAAAAAGATTGACAGGCTTTTCACGCTTCTAATATCGTCTTTCCATCTTTTTCCGAAATAATTTCTAATTATATCAAAACAAGATTCAGATGCTTATAAAAATAAACCCTTAAAGTATCCAATGCGACTGAGATTTGGTTCGTTGAATATAGATATTTAGCCAAAAACCGGGGCTTCAGAACGCGTTTTTAGCCAAAAACCGTAATGGTGTACACGATTTTGGCTAAAAACTGATCCGAAAGGTTTTTCCTTTTTTTTCCTCCCACAATAATCAGAAAAATTAAACAATTCAACGTCAGAGAGATTAAAGGGTTTTTCAGTTTTCACGCTTCTAATATCGTTTTTCCATTTTTTTCCGAATTAATTTCTAATTAAATCGAAACAAGATTCAGATGCTCGTAAAAGTAAATCCTTAAATCCAATGTGGCTGGAATTTGGTTCGATGTATAAAGATATTTCAAGGAGTTTTTATGCCAAAAACCAAGCAAAATTGAGTCGAAACCCCGAAACACGTTTTTAGCCAAAAACCGTGATGAGTAAACGATTTCGGCTAAAATTTTTCAAAACTAACTTAAAAAATTTGTCCTCAATTATTTGCCACAACAATCAGAAAAAATATATAACTCAAAGCCAAAAAAATTTGAAGGCTTTTCACGCTTCTAATATCGTTTTTCCATTTTTTCCTGAATTAATTTTTTATTTAATCGAAACAAGATTCAGATGCTCGTAAAAACAAATCCTTAAATCGAATGTGGCTAGGATTTGGCTCGATGAATATAGATATTCCAAGGAGTCTTTACGCCAAAAATCAAGCAAAACTGAGCCGCGGCCCCGAAACGCGTTTTTTTTGCAAAAAGCCTGATGTAAAATACACGATTTCGGCTAAAATTTTGCAAAAAATTGACCTGAAAAATTTTTCCTCAATTTTTTGCCACAATACTCAGGAAAAAAATATAATTCAACGCAAAAAAAATTGAAGAGTTTTTCACGCTTCTGATATCGTTTTTGAATTTTTTTCCGAATTTATTTCTAACTAAATCGAAACAAGATTCAGATTCTCGTAAAAACAAATCATTAAATCGAATGTTGCTGGAATTTGGTTCGATTAATATAGATATTTCAAGGAGTCTTTACGCCAAAAATTATGCAAAACTGAGTCGAGGCCCCGGAATACATTTTCAGCCAAAACCTGTCATAAGTAAAATATTTCGGCTAAAATTTTGCAAAAATCGTCCTAAAAAAATTTCCCTCAATTCTTTGCCACAATACTCAGAAAAAATATATAATTCAAAGCCAAAAAAATTGAAGGACTTTCACGTTTCCAATATCGTTTTTCCATTTTTTCCCCGAATTAATTTTTATTTAATCGAAACAAGATTAAGATGCTTGTGAAAAAAAAAATCCTTAAATCGAATCTGGCTAATATTTGGCTCAATGAATATAGATATTTCAAGGAGTATTTATGCCAAAAATCAAGCAAAACTGAGTCGGAGCCCCGAAACGCGGTTTTTTTTTGGCAAAAATCGTGATGGTTAATACACGATTTCGGCTAAAATTGTGCAAAAAAAATGACTAGAAAAAATTTTCCTAAATTTTTAGCCACAATACTCAGAAAAAATATATAATTCAAAGCCAAAAAAATTGAAGAGTTTTTCACGTTTCTGATATCGTTTTTGCATTTTTTTCCGAATTTATTTCTAACTAAATCGAAACAAGATTCATATGCACGTAAAAACAAATCATTAAATCAAATGTGATTGGAATTTGGTTAGATGAATATAGATATTTTGAGGAGTCTCTACGCCAAAAATCATGCAAAACTGAGTAGGGGCCCCGGAATACGTTTTTAGCCAAAAACCGTGATGGTTAATACATGATTTTGACAAAAAATTTTCAAAAATGACCCGAGAAATTTTTCCTCAATTTTTTGCCATGATACTTAGAAAAATTTATAATTCAAAGGCAAAAAAATTGAAGGATTTATACGTTTCTAATATCATTTTTCCATTGTTTTTCCAGAATTAATTTTTTATTTAATCGAAACAAGATTCAGATGCTCGTAAAAACAAATCATTAAATCGAAAGTGGCTAAGATTTGGCTAAATGAATATTGATATTTCAAGGAGTCCTTACGCCAAAAATCAAGCAAAACTGAGCCGGGACCCTGAAACGCGTTTTTTTGGCAAAAATCGTGATGGATAATACATTATTTCAGCTAAATTTTTTGCAAAAAAATGACCCAAAAAATTTTTCCTCAATTTTTTGCCACAATACTTAGAAAAAATATATAACTCAAAGCCAAAAAAAAATTGAAGGATTTTTACGTTTTTAACTAAATCGAAACAAGATTCAGATGCTCGTAAAAACAAATCATTAAATAGAATGTGGCTGGAATTTGGTTTGATGAATATAGATATTTCAAGGAGTCTTTAGGCCAAAAATTATGCAAAACGAAGTCGGGGCCCCGGAATACGTTTTTAGCCAAAAACCGTGATGGTTAATACATGATTTTGACAAAATTTTTGCAAAGAATGACCCGAGAAATTTTTTCTCAATTCTTTGCCACAATAATTAGAAAAAATAAATAATTCAAAGCAACAAAAAAATTGAAGGATTTTCACGTTTCTAAAGATCGTTTGTCCATTTGTTTCCGGAATTAATTTTTATTTAATCGAAACATAGATTCAGATGCTCGTAAAAACAAATCCTTAAATAGAATCTGGCTAAGATTTGGCAAATAAATATAGATATTTCAAGGAGTCCTCACGCCAAAAATCAAGCAAAACTGAGTCGGGGCCCTGAAACGAGGTTTTTTGGCAAAAATCGTGATGGTTAATACACGATTTCGGCTAAATTTTTGCAAAAAATGACCCAAAAATTTTTCCTCAAATTTTTGCCACAATACTCAGCAAAAAAATATATAATTCAACGCCAAAAAAATTGAAGAGTTTTGCACGCTTCTGATATCGTTTCTTAATTTTTTTTCCAAATTTTATTTCTAACTAAATGGAAACAAGATTCAGATGCTCGTAAAAACAAATCATTAAATCGAATGTGGCTGGAATTTGGTTTGATGAATACAGATATTTCAAGGAGTCCTTACGCCAAAAATCATGCAAAACTGAGTCGGGGCCCCGGAATACGTTATTAGCCAAAACCTGTGATGGTTAATACACGATTTTGACTAAAATTTTGCAAAAAATGACCCGAGAAATTTTTCCTCAATTATTTGCCACAATACTTAGAAAAAATATATAATTCAAAGCAAAAAAATTGAAGGATTTTCACATTTCTAATATCATTTTTCCATTTTTTTTTCCAGAATTAATTTTATTTATCGAAACAAAGATTTAGATGCTTGTAAAAGCAAATCCTTAGATCGAATCTGGCTAAGATTTGGCTAAATAAATATAGATATTTCAAGGAGTCCTCACACCAAAAATCAAGCAAAACTGAGACGGGACCCTGAAACGTGTTTTATTGGCAAAAATCGTGACGGTTAATACACGATTTCGGCTAAAATTTTTGCAAAAAAAAACCCGAAAAATTTTTCCTCAAATTTTTGCAACAATCTCAGCAAAAAATATATAATTCAACGCCAAAAAAATTGAAGAGTTTTTCACGCTTCTGATATCGTTTCTGAATTATTTTTTTCCCGAATTTTATTTCTAACTAAATGGAAACAAGATTCAGGTGCTCATACAAACAAATTATTATATCGAATATGGCTGGAATTTGGTTCGATGAATACAGATATTTCAAGGAGTCTTTACGTCAAAAATCATGCAAAACTGAGTCGGGGCCCTGGAATACGTTTTTAGCCAAAAAATGGTTAATACACGATTTTGACTAAAATTTTGCAAAAAATGACCCGAGAAATTTTTCCTCAATTCTTTGCCACAATACTTAGAGAAAATATATAATTCAAAGCAAAAAAAATTGAATGATTTTCACGTTTCTAAAGATCGTTTTTCCATTTTTTTTCCAGAATTAATTTTTATTTAATCGAAACAAAGATTAAGATGCTCGTAAAAAGAAATCCTTAAAACGAATCTGGCTAAGATTTGGCTAAATGAATATAGATATTTCAAGGAGACGTCACGCCAAAAATCTAGCAAAACTGAGCCGGGGCCCTGAAACGCGTTTTTTGGCAAAAATCGTGATGGTTAATACACGATTTCGGCTAAAATTTTTGCAAAAAAATTACCTGGAAAATTTTTCCTCAAATTTTTCCCACAACACTCAGCAAAAAATATATGATTCAACGTCCAAAAAGATTGTAAGAGTTTTTCATTAGCTTCTGATATCGTTTTTGAATTTTTTTCCTAAAGTTATTTCTAACTAAATCGAAACAAGATTGAGATGCTCGTGAAAACAAATCATGAAATCGAATGTTGCTGGAATTTGGTTTGATGAATACAGATATTTCAAGGAGTCTTTACGCCAAAAATCTTGCAAAACTAAGTCGGGGCCCCGGAATACGTTTTTAGCCCAAAACCGTGATGGTTAATACACGATTTTGACTAAAATTTTGCAAAAAATGACCCGAGAAAATTTTCCACAATTCTTTGCCACAATAATTAGAAAAAATATATAATTCAAAGCAAAAAAATCGAAGGATTTTTACGTTTCTAATATCTTTTTTCCAGAATTAATTTTTTATTTAATCGAAACAAGATTCAGATGCTCGTAAAAACAAATCCTTAAATCGAATATGGCTAAGATTTGGCTAAATGAATATAGATATTTCATGGAGTCCTCACGCCAAAAATCACGCAAAACTGAGCCGGGGCTCTGAAACGCGTTTTTTTGGCAAAAATCGTGATGGTTAATAAACGATTTCGGCTAAAATTTATGCAAAGAAATGACCCGAAAATTTTTTTCTCAAATTTTTGCCACAATACTCAGCAAAAAATATATAATTCAACGCCAAAAAAATTGAAGAGTTTTTCACGCTTCTGATATCGTTTTTGAATTTTTTTTCCCGAATTTATTTCTAACTAAATCGAAACAAGATTCAGGTGCTCGTAAAAACAAATTATTAAATCGAATGTGGCTGGAATTTGGTTCGATGAATACAGATATTTCAAGGAGTCTTTACACCAAAATTCATGCAAAACTGAGTCGGGGTCACGGAATACGTTTTTAACCAAAAACCGTGATAGTTAATACACGATTTTGACTAAAATTTTGCAAAAAAATGACCCGAAAAATTTTTCTTCAAATTTTTGCCATAATACTCAGCAAACAAAATATAGTTCAACGCCAAAAAAATTTAAGAGTTTTTCACGCTTCTGATATCATTTTTGAATTTTTTTTTCCGAATTTATTTCTAACTAAATCGAAACAAGATTCAGGTGCTCGTACAAACAAATCATTAAGTCGAATGTGGCTGGAATTTGGTTCGATGAATACAGATATTTCAAGGAGTCTTTATGCCAAAAATCATGCAAAACTAAGTCGGGACCCCAGAATACGTTTTTAGCCAAAAACCGTGATGGTTAATACACGATTTTGACTAAAATTTTGCAAAAAATGACCCGATAAATTTTTCCTCAATTCTTTGCCAATACTTAGAAAAAATATATAATTCAAAGCAAAAAAAATTGAATGATTTTCACGATTCTTAAGATCGTTTTCCATTTTTTTTTCCAGAATTAATTTTTATTTAATCGAAACAAAGATTCAGATGCTCGTAAAAACAAATCCTTAAATCGAATCTGGCTAAGATTTGGCTAAATAAATATAGATATTTCAAGGAGTCCTCTCGCCAAAAATTAAGCAAAACTGAGCCGGGGCCCTGAAACGCGTTTTTTTGGCAAAAATCATGATGGTTAATACACGATTTCGGCTAAAATTTTTGCAAAAAAATGACCCGAAAAATTTTTCCTCAAATTTTTGCCACAATACTCAGCAAAAAATATATAATTCAACTCCAAAAAAATTGAAGAGTTTTTCACGCTTCTGATATCGTTTTTGATTTTTTTTTTCCGAATTTATTTCTAACTAAATCGAAACAAGATTCAGATGCTCGTTAAAACAAATCATTAAATCGAATATGGCTGGAATTTGGTTCGATGAATACAGATATTTCAAGGAATCTTTACGCCAAAAATCATGCAAAACTGAGTCGGGGCCCTGGAATACGTTTTTAGCCAAAAACCGTGATGGTTAATACACGATTTTGACTAAAATTTTGCAAAAAATGACCCGAGAAATTTTTCCTCAATTCTTCGACACAATACTTAGAAAAAATATATAATTCAAAGCAAAAAAAATTGAAGGATTTTCACATTTCTAAAGATCGTTTTTCCATTTTTTTTCCAGAATTAAATTTTTATTTAATCGAAACAAGATTCAGATGCTCGTAAAAACAAATCCTTAAATCGAATCTGGCTAAGATTTGGCTAAATGAATATAGATATTTCATGGAATCCTTACGCCAAAAATCAAGGAAAAATGAGCCAGGGCCCTGAAACGCGTTTTTTTGGCAAAAAGCGTGATGGTTAATAAACGATTTCGGCTAAAATATTTTTGCAAACAAAATGACCCGAAAAATTTTTCCTCAAATTTTTGCCACAATACTCAGCAAAAAATATATTATTCAACGTCAAAAAAATTGAAGAGTTTTTCACGCTTCTGATATCGTTTTTGAATTTTTTTTCCGAATTTATTTCTAACTAAATCGAAACAAGATTCAGGTGCTCGTAAAAACAAATCATTAAATCGAATGTGGCTGGAATTTGGTTCGATGAATATAGATATTTCAAGGAGTCTTTACGCCAAAAATCATGCAAAACTGAGTCGGGGCCCCGGAATACGTTTTTAACCAAAAACCATGATGCACGATATTGACTAAAATTTTGCAAAAAATGGCCAAATTTTTTTTCCTCAATTCTTTGCCACAAT
This sequence comes from Corchorus capsularis, assembly GCA_001974805.1. Classification (NCBI taxonomy): domain Eukaryota; kingdom Viridiplantae; phylum Streptophyta; class Magnoliopsida; order Malvales; family Malvaceae; genus Corchorus; species Corchorus capsularis. The sequence goes on from AWWV01012434.1 coordinate 31,498, forward strand.
ACTCAGAAAATATATATATAATTCAACGCCAAAAAAATTGAAGGATTTTTCACGCTTCTAATATCATTTTTCCATTTTTTTCCCGAATTTATTTCTAATTAAATCGAAACAATATTCAGATATTCGTAAAAACAAATCCTTAAACCGATTGTAGCTGGGATATGGTCAATGAATATAGATATTTCACGGAGTCTTTATGCTAAAAATCATGCAAAATGAGTCGAGACCCCGAAACCCGTTTTTAGCTAAAAATCGTGATTGTTAGTCCGCGATTTCAGCTAAAAACTAATTCGAAAATTTTTTCTCAATGTTTTGCCACAATACGCAGAAAATATATATAATTCAACGCCAAAAAGATTGAAGGATTTTTCACGCTTGTAATATCGTTTTTCCATTTTTTTCCCGAATTAATTTTTTATTGAATTGAAACAAGATTCAGATGCTCGTAAAATCAAATTCTTAAATCCAATGTGGCTAGGATTTGGGTCGATGAATATAGATATTTCAAGGATCTTTTATGCCAAAAATCAAGCAAAACTGAGTTGGTGCCCTGAAACGCGTTTTCAGGCAAAAAACCGTGGTGGTTAATACACAATTTCAGCTAAAATTTTACAAAAAAAATGACCCGAAAATTTTCCTCAATTTTTTTGCCACAATACTCAGAAAAAAATATATATAATTCAACGTCAAAAAATTGAAGAATTTTTCACGCTTCTGATATCGTTTTTTCCATTTTTTTTCCGAATTTATTTCTAATTAAATTGAAACAAGATCCAGATGCTTGTAAAAACAAATCCTTAATTCCAATGTGGCTGAGATTTTGTTAGATGAATATAGATATTTCAAGAATTGTTTATACCAAAAATCATGCAAAAGTGAGCCGGAGCCCCGAAACGCATTTTAAGCAAAAAAACCGTGATGGTTAGTACTCGATTTCGGCTAAAAACTGGCCCGAATTTTTTTTTCCTTAATTTTTGCCATAATACTCTGAAAAATTAAATAATTCAACACTAAAAAGATTGAAGGGTTTTTCACGCTTCTAATATCATTTTTCCATTTTTGCTACAATACTCTGCATAAGACCAATTTTTTTAAACATGTAAAGTATTAAACTAATTTTTTCCTTAATGCCCTTAATTTATTTAAATTAAATAAATATAAATTATAAACAAAAGTATTTCAAATAATTATGTGGAATAAATTATTATAATTATATATTTTGTATTTACAATATATTTACATAATTAAAATAAAAAGTTTCATGACTATAAATTATAATATTATTATAATTAAATATTTTTTTGAAAGAATATAATTAAATATATTAATTACAATTATAGTGGATTATTAATATCTTTCCATAATTTAAAAAAATTAAATATTAGATTTACAATATCGTTTCATAATTAATAAAAAAGTTGAATCATCTAAAAAAAAGTTAAATGACTAAAAAAATACTTATTAAAAAATTATTATACTATAACATAGAAATATTTCCTAATTAGAATTTTTGAATTGGTGATTTCACCGATTAGAATTGGTGATTTTTTTTCTTTCAAAAAAAAGTAGTAAGATAGAATGAATTTTTGGGTATATTAATATACTTTGAGTGGCTTGAGTCGAATGCATGTGCAAGTGTGTTTTTGTCAATCTAAAAAACCTCATTCAAGCAGTAAAGATGGCCAAATAAATGTTAAGATTTGTCGATATAATAATTATGGTGTGGCCATAAGCTCTTCTTACTTTTTTCTTGACTTGTTTTCTGTGTCTTCTTTCTCCATTTTGTGGACGAAGGCTGCTTTTTTCTGGGCTCCACTAACATCAGTATCCAGCACAAATAATCTGTTAGATTTTGAGTTCTTTCGGCTAGGCCGAGCGTATCATCTCTTTAAACTTCATCTTCATTTTTCCTTAATTGTTTCCTTTTTGGAGAATACATCATCACTTTACAACTTTCTAAAAAGTCCCTTTGTTCATCCACTAATGGTGGCGATTTCAACTTTTCGAGCGAGAAAAAAACAAAGTCATTCACGAAAGCTAGAAACCTAAGATTACAAATATCTATTAGACAGTTTCAGAAACTTACGCTGTATGAAAGCGAGGCAGACTACAGGATTGCCGGAATGACACTAAATCTCATGTCCAAATGGAAGCAATTGCACTTCAAGATTGCACATGTTTCCAATGTTTAGGCCACGAGATTGTGCTTAAACATCATAAAATTTATTGGTCAAAACAAAATTATTGACTCAAAAATCAATCCAAAGACAAACTCCCCACACCTTGGGTTGGGTGTTTGAGTTTGACACTGCAAAGAGATTCAAAGGTTTCTCAAAATTTTAAAATTAAATTTATGGACAAGTGGCTGAGCGTAAATCATGTACAAGTTTCCCACTGATAAAAACAAACCAGCAGAAATGAAACGAGTAGGGTACTACATTAATGGTAGCATTGCTACTGCTTTCATGCCTTTCAAAATCGGCTTTTGTTAATTTGACAAAATTAATTAATATCTGCTTATAATTAAAAATCATATAGAGATATAGAGGTTATCAAAAGATCTTAGCTGGGGAAGGCATGATGGAATGAAGTCTACATATCCAAAAGCAAGGAGAGCAATGCCACGCGATTGATGAGTTACTGTGCAAAACAAATCTAGGACTGCTACCGGATCAAGTTCCATCAGGCACTTGGTTGTTGTAACAAGTGGTTAACTTTAATCTACTTTCCCTTTGCGATTCATCAAATCATGGTAGTATAAGAGCACGCACATCGGCTGACCAAAAATGCAGAAGAAGGACCAGAAAATCATATTCCCCACCTGCATTGAAACAAAAATGTAACCCATCATATACAGCAACAGACAAGTATCGATGGCAGCCATACAGAGTAAGAGAACATATCAAAGTAAAAACCATACCATCGAGCTTGTAAACTTCTTTTGCAGATAATTGGTGATCAAGACCAAGGGAACCTGATAAAGTATTAGAAAGGAAAGGAGAGAAAAAAAAAGGAAAAAAAAAAAAACGGTTTCATAAATCTCATGTCTGATATCAACTCATTTTCTGCTAGTATACAGTAGAGTACTGGTGCATATAAGAGAGCTAAGTTGTTATCGATCTTCATTATGCTATATAATAATATACTAATAATGTACTAGAAACCAGAACATCCATACCTGAAACATGATGCCGATAAAAGCCCACAACTTAAATACGTGGCAAGGAACAGCAATGCAGAGCTGTGATAAAAGAAAATATATTACGAAAGAATAGGAGCAAATCTGTGGCAAAAGTATTTATAGGATGAAATGATTGAACAAAGCATGCATGGCACTGCATATGGTAATCTAATGTTAAATCATATTGAGCATCATTCAAACTTTGTCATCAACAGATATAAGATCTTGAATACTTGTAATAACAAGATCGTTTTTAAAAATGATAATCTAAATTATTTCCTTCATTATCCCCTTAGCCCAACCTATGCTTTTCTCATGGCAAAAGTCACTCAAAACGAACATCGTTCTTTTTCCTTTTTCCTGCTCCTTCATCTTTGAGTTGTCAGATATCCTCACTCAGAAGGTAGCAGAGAGCTAAAAAGGAAATAAAACCCTCCAGGACAGTTTATTGAAGGCAGCATAAGTCATTGGTTATTATGAATCCTGATTCTACATTGATTTTTCAATACTTAAGAAGATCAAGTGAGCTTAACAATTGGTGCATAACTAAAGAATAATAAGAGCATCTGTTCCACCAAACAACAATAAAGCAAGAAAATTAACTATTTACGAAATCTTCACCCTCTTATCTATCCACAGAAGGTATCCCCCTTTTTTTAGCCAACACCATTTTACACCTAGCTAAAAGAATAAGGCTTATTGGAAAATAAATACCTCATGAAATACAGCAGAAACCAAGAAGGCAATGACAATGGCAACTCCCTGATTAAGGAGGGAAAAGAAAACAAATTAATTCAAAAATAAACAACTGCAGAAAAAAAGATCATTGTAGGGAGTAAACAAAAAAATAACATATACAGTATGTGGCGAAAGGGGTAGAAATAATGACTTAAAGCTTTGAAGTGTCAAGAAAGGGGTATTCACCTTGGGTATACCGCGCCTTAAGGATGGAAAATATATGTGGCGAACCATCCATTTATGAACAGGCTGTAATCAATTTAAATACTATCATTCATAATGTAGATTTTTCCTTCTGACTTAAAATGAAAAAAGAGAAAATAACATCTATAGTAAAGAGAGGGTAAAATCAAAAGGCTGGTTAATAATGGAAGCATTTTGATCTTCTGAAATTTTACTAGAACTAAGAGAGCAAAACCAGATAAAGGAATTAAACGAGGCATGAAGATTCCAGAAACATTATATAAATTAACAGTTTAAACAAATAATTCTTAAATTTTGGGCCATATCAAACCAGCATAATATGACAGCAATGTGAAGACCAGAGAACTCAAGCAATAACTTGGTATAATAATAGTGAGTCAGCAAGTTTGTTAGGATTTAAAAGAAAAAAGGAGTATGAGTACAATGAAACATACCATATTCCACATTCTCCAATACTGATGACAGCCATAAAAAGCGAAATACATGCAAAAAAACACAAATAGTTCTCACTGAAGTTCAGCAAAGCATTGAGGGGAATATAGACCAAGAAAATATATAAAGGGATTCCAAAACTTACCTCCTCAACGGTTTTTGCATTCCACCAATCCTTATAGAACTCACGATCCCCAAAACGAAGGAGCTCAGCCAAAATATTTAACCTGAATTTGTGTAGGTATAGGTTATAAAAAAGGTTTACAGATAAGGCTGATCTCCATAGATTGTGCATGATAACCAAGGCAAGTGCATGCCTAAGAGTGAGTGTGCATTAAGAGAATAACGTTTCACATTGATACTCCAAACAGAGGAGCAGATTCCAGAAAAATGGTTAAACAAAGAATCACAGCTGCACCATGGCCAAGAAAAATTATTTGTCTTTCTTATTACTTGTCATGGATTAGCTTAAGTGAATGCAGTCATAGCTATATTTAAAACATGAATTGCTTAACAGAAAGTGCACCAAAAATCTTTCTAATAGAACATAAAAGAAAAGACTGTATTTTCCAGAAATAATAACTGCAGTTGTACCAGAGATGAAAAAAGCAGTAGAACATGCAGAGCCACACATATAAAACTGGAACTGAAAGCTTCAAAACTCTCTCTATGGCGTATAAAAGGTCCCCCTTCAAAGGGTGTTGGGAGTTCTGAACAATTGGATTAATGTACTGCAAAATTATATAAATACAAGATAGTTAGAACCTAAGCAAAAACATCTAAATGAAAAGGCAGATTAAGGAACAATAGTAGCACCCACCTGCTCTATAATGAAACCCATGAGTCCCGTAAATATTACCAACTTGATAAATTGACGAGACACCCAACTTTTCCGGACAGCTGGTGTACGGGGATAACTTAGCTGTAATAGAAATTTATCAACATTAAAAACTAGAGAGTTTTTTTGGCCGTAAAAAACTAGAGATAATCAATGTCAAGATATGCTTGTTGATACAGATATAAAATTAAATCCCAACTCCAGAACACATATTTAAGACAAACAATACTCATAACACACATACCAAAACAAGCAGTGAATAGAACTAATATTGGTAAGCTAAATACCAATAGTATGCACCTTCAAGCAATAGTTGCAGTCTAGCAACAACCAAGATATCAACAACAATCCATACACTAAAACCCAGCCCCAAGATGAAAGGTGAAAAACAAAAAGTTGGAGGATGGAAAGACCAACAGTCACGGTACCATAAGACATGAACTAGAGCTATTCTAGAGTCTCAGGCACTCATACGAATTACATATGCAGTACAGGTAAATCAAAACTATCAATCTAAACACCAAAGGAAATTTATTCTTACCTGGTAACATAATGTGGGAGCCACCATGAAGTATACCAAACTCTTAAAGCTAACATCATATAAGTGGTCCTCGTTTCCCTAAAAAAACCAAGAAGACGATCACACTAAAGAATAGGAAACATAACATGAATTGAAGTATAAATAAAGGGGAAGATGGAGGGGGCATTTATCTTTCATCTTCTGATGAAAATTATATCGCACCTACAACTGGACAGAGATTCAAAATATGAACCAGGAAACATTTAATAACCAACTACTTATTTTCCAGGCCATATTTCTCAATTCCCAATGCAACCCCAAAACACTGCATGAATCATTAATTGCACACGGTTCAACTGTAAAAAGAGAAAGAGGAACTGGGGCAGGAGTGTATAGAGCTACAAGATTTCTGAAGTACGTCTTGACCATTTATATATATATATATAACAGATACATGGTGTTTAGAATATTAAACCATGGAAGTTCAACAGTAGTGATATACCTTTTCAGGTGACTTGGCAAGTGCTCTCATATCATGGTTTGTATGAGCATAAGATACCAATTTTAACCAGACGATACAAGCAAACAACATCAATGCAACACCTGATAAAAATGCAGAATCACACCTGCACAATCAGAATGAGTCCGATCAATGAAGATTACAAATCTCTTTAAAAATCAAATGTGAGAAGCGCTGAATGGGGCATAATGACACAAAACCTCAAAATTAAGACTTTTTAAAGAGAAAGAGCAACTGGACAGGAAAATGACTTCAGTGAAGTTAGCAAGCCAACTCCAGGATTAACAGGATCAATTGTTAAATCATGCTAGAGAGCTTAACCAAGGCATTCATATAAGTAAAATTATGTGAAGGCATATAAAATATATAAGAAAGAAGTTGATCATCTTTCGATCCGAGTAAACCGCAGAAAAGTTGACAACATTAACATGTTTCACTGCTAAGCAGACTGTTAATAGATAAGCATATAATTGGAACATAATGCAGATCAAATGGAAAAGGTGGAAGTAGAAAAGCAAGTTCACCTTAAAATAACAATAACTGGATATAGAACTGCACTTGTGCTAATGATTACATGAAGAAGAACAACGACCTGCAATATAGAAATTAGCAGTCGACTTTTTGCAACTTATATAATGAAATTATAGTCTTGTTCTCAAGGAAGAATTAATACACTTCTTCAAGGGATGAAGGTAAACATATAAAAGAGCAAAGAAATGTCTTGACTGCCAGTTCTTTCTCAATTGAAAATACAACTAAAGAAAAATACAAATACGCAAAAGAAAGAACAAGATTTACTTCTGCAACTGAAACACACTGCAGTTGAAGCACTTACAGGTTCAGATATTTGATTCTGTTGCACCAACTTCTCAACCACAAAGGCCGCAAGTGGGAATATCGGGAGAGTAAGACTGCAATGTGAACCACCAAGAAGAAAGTACCAAGTCAAAAATGATCCAGATTCCAGCCCAAGAAACCAACAACGGAATAATAATCCAAGAAGACGTTTCAGCCCTCGCAAATTATAATATTAGCAAAAATAATATTAGACTTAGATCAAGGAAGCATTACCAACACATAAAAAGAGGCCAATCACTCAATGATTTTGAACTGAACCAAAAACCAGCTCTAATCAGCCATCCATACTGCAGCATTTAAAAACATTGTAACAAGCTATTAATCCAATAAAGTATCAACCATATAAGATTATAAGTGCATGACAAGCAACCAACAAAATTTACTCACAAACCTTCATTAAGTTTTCGATAATAAGCCGGCTGTTTACAGCAACAAGCACTACTATACAGAGGTTGAACAGACCCGCATGACTCTGCTATCATGTTTAAAAGAAGAAAAAAGATCACTAATCAGAAGTAAATATTCTAAATTCAAATAATTTATTCAAAGATATCAAGCCTGTAATAAACGGTAACAAACCCTGAATTAACTACCACAACAAGCTCACACTTATAATTTATATAATATTAAAACAACAGATTAATACTATTCAAAATTGAACAGAATTTAAAGTTCCAGAAATCGAAACCATAAAATTCTACTTTTAAAGCGATGAGCATCTCAAGTGAAAGCATTTGTAGACAAAAACCTGTCTGAAGATGGCATCGGAGCTGAGAGGGCTCTCTTTGATCCTCCGATGAGCTGGAACACAAGGCCGATAAGTGAATCTTATATCGGAAATAGCCGGAATCACGTTCGCGCTTTCTCCAACGTTGTTCATCAAATTTAACGATTCGACTCGATCTTTATCGTCCACGACCTCGCCATTTGCCAAACCGTCAGAGTCGGAAACTCTGGTTGCGACGGTGGTGGCGGTTCGACGACGAAGTGAGAACAGGTCAAGATCCGAGTCGCTGTGAGAGTTACTGGTCACCGTCGCCGTGGTCCCTAAAATCTCCGGTGACTCGGATATCGCCATTACAAAATTAAACAATAACACAAAAGCGAAAAGACTTCTAGAAGGAATGAGGTTAAGCAAATTGTTGGATTAAAAGTAGGAGCATGTGCGTAAAAAAGTAATCATTCATGCAAAGAAGATTGAAGATTAAAAACGGACAGCAGAGCAGCAGAGAAGAGAGACATAAGGGAAATTTCGCGAAGTGGCGACCAATGTATGGAATCTCAAAACGGTTTTTGGTGTCAATCGAAAAACGAAAAGAATATGTATATATATATTCGAAATTATATTACTACTATATTTTTTAACGGAAATTAAAAATAAAAAAAAAAAAAAAAAGTAGTGGATGATGATGTAAAGCGGTGGGTGTTAAGTGAAGATATTAGACGAAACAAAGCAACTTCTCAAAAAATAGGCTAAAAAATTTCGCCGCTTTTGCTTCTTTGGAAGTTTTCTCTTATATTCCATAATTACAATTATATTTCTATTCTACGTAATGAATGAGAGAAGACAATGCTGTTTGTTTGACGGAGGAGAAGCAACTTTTCCTTGCTTTTTTATTACTCTGTTTTAAGGCACACGTTGCAATTTGCATCCTCCTACCTACTAGCCAAGTCCAATAGGCTATAGTATCAATTCATAGGTCTTCTTGATACCCATTTTAACTTATTGCTTAATCATTAGTATTGATTACATGTATGATCTTTTTTATATTTTTGGTAAGTCACATTACAGCTTTTTTTTTTTTTAGCCATTTGATATTGAGAGTTTTACTTTAACTAATTTGGATTTTGATTTGTTCGTATTGCGCATCTGATTTTGGTGAGTAAGTCTATCTTATTACGGTTTGGTTTGATATTACGTGTTTATAGATGAAAAAAAAATATTTTTCACCTCAAACACAATATCAAATATGTCTTGATTTGTGTTAAAAGTTGTTTTTGACTGCAAAAGTCAAAACAAACTGGAAAAATAAATCTTTTGCATTTTCAAGAGTACTTTTGGTCATTAACTAACTAAAATCTCTCCAATATTTTTTCTCTTTCTTTTTTAATTAATACCTTTTTTTAGACATTCCCATAAAAAAATTATTTTTAGACATTTTGTTTTTCTATGACATTTTTCTACGATCATACCACGCATTAATTATATTTTTGTACCATATTCCATAATTTCAAAAATTACCGAACTATACCAACATTTTCCAAAACATTTCTCCTAAATCGAATTTTTTCAAAATGCAACTCAATACTAAATTATAATCATATTAGATCTTAATCAATTCAAAATCTAGACGTGATTAGATTCCGATCAATTTTAAATCGATAAAACCCCTCAATACATATTATTTTCATCGTATTAAATATTAATACATACATATCATTTCTATATTTACAATATTTTAATCTAGAATCTCACTATAAAAAAAGATATAAAACTTTACTCAGCTTCATTCATTATATACACATAACCTAACTTTTGTGCTAACCCTTAAAAAGAGAATAGGAATAAGTTCTTTATAAGGCTATGAGAATATTCTATTTACTAGTACTAAGTACTACTAATTACTTCAACAAAAAATTTAGATGTCTATAACGTGGCTCTTGCGTATGGGAATCGTGTCATGACTATGCGTGTCAGCTTTGATGAGAATTGAGAAGCCTTATTGAACTAAATCCACGTTTCTTCTTAATCTTTATGTTTCTATTGAAAGCCCATCGAAACCTTCTTTCTTAATTTGGAAGAAAAGTGGGGGACAATCTAGAAGACCTGTTTTGTTATCTTAATTGGAAAAGGTTTTTTATACATGCAAACTAGTATAAACTTTACTGCACAAAAAAAACTAGTATAAATAGATTTTTTTTTAAAGGAAAATATTACAATTTTCATTTATATAAATGAAATTACAAAATAGTAACTAGAAATTATAATAGGTTGAAAAAAGTATTCATCCTTTGCGCTTAGATCTTGATCTCGCTTCATGACCCGAGTCATCTTGATGATTTGGAGTCTCAAACCTTCTTCATAAGTCTCTAGCACGTGCGACACCTCTTCACTCTCGTTTCTGTGTAATTTAATCAACAGAAAACTTTCAAAAGCGAACTTTCAAAAGCGACACAAAGGTAAGTGATTCGAGAACCCCCTTATTAACCCGTAGATCTGAAAGCAAGATCATATCAAAATTAAGATAAACTTTCTTCAATCTATGTAAACTCGGAGACACACACTAACAGGGTGTGACTAACTGAACTGACTGACTCAAACTCAACAAACTGACTCAAAAAACTCAACTAACCCAACAGATCTATAGATCTGGGGAGATTAGAGAAAAGAAAACAATAAAATCAATCTCCTCCTCCCCTTGAATAATCCAGAGGAGGAGTATAAAAAAAAACTCGGAAAAAAAACTAAAGAAGTGGGGGAGAAAAAGAGAGGGGGCGGAATTTCTATTTCTTAGATTTGCCAATTCTAATAAGTTAAGAGAGTAGTGTTCGATGTGTTTCAACCGCCAAAGCGTCCCAATGATTCAGAATGGAGAGCAATGATACACTGAACATTTGTTACATCTAAAGAGAGTAAAAACAAATGGACCATTGCCAATGCCAAATCAATTCCCAGCCATTAAGACAACCCATTATAAATAAAATATCAAAGCTCCTGACAGTTTTCAGTCTATAACATGTGATTTCTGTTCAAACTTCTACTCTCCTTCGGGAAACCCCGTTCTGCATTTGGATCTTCGCCTCACAGCCATCTAGCAATATGTGTTACTACAAGGAAATTTAATCCTTTTCAAAAGAAACTTAAATTACCATATATAACTTAAATAAAAACAAAAAAAATGCCAAAAGGGTTCCAAGACCACAAAATTTAAGTACTCAAAAATCCTAAAACATTAATGACATAGTCAAACACCTTCAATGTAAAGAGCCTATCCTACATTTAAAACAATAAAAGAGAAAGGAAGTAAAAATGAAAAGGAAATTAAAAAGGAGAAAAACAACAGATTAACTTGTTAAACAGCTTCCTGGCCTGCTTGTTCCAATCTCCAACAGCAATGGGTGGCAAAATCTCTTCAGAGAAGATCAGCAACGTTTGCTGGGAGCTCCTCAATAACCACGTTATAGAACCTCTGGATGTCAAACAACATCTTTTCATCGTCCCTTGTCACAAAGTTTATCGCAACACCCTTCCTCCCAAAACGTCCACTTCGTCCAATACGGTGGAGGTAGTTCTCAGGTTGAGTAGGGAGATCATAGTTTATAACAAGAGATACTTGCTGGACGTCAATGCCACGAGCAAGAAGATCAGTGGTGATGAGAACACGAGAGGATCCAGAGCGAAATTCACGCATGATGATATCTCTTGTATTCTGGTCCATATCTCCATGGGTGGCAGAGACTGTATGGTCTCTGCTCCGCATTTTGTCCGTCAACCAGTCAACCTTGCGTCTGGTGTTCACAAAGATTACACTTTGAGTAATGGCTAAGGTTTCATACAGATCACATAGTGTCTCAAGCTTCCATTCTTCCTTGTCAACATTGACGTGAAACTGTCTGATACCCTCCAGTGTGAGCTCATCACGCTTCACAAGAATCCTCACAGGCTTATTCATAAACTTTCTGGTGATCTCAAGGGCCTCAGGTGGCATTGTAGCAGAGAAGACACCCACTTGCACTTTTCCTGGCAGAAGCTGGAAAATGTCATAGATCTGCACACAACAAACTTTCAATCAATACAAATCCTTATGCTCAATGACAATAAGATAGAGTTCAAAGGAAAAAAGCAAACCCATGCCATGAATTGAATATTGAAGAAAACAAAAACAAGAATAACAAGACTAAAATATAAGACAAAGCCATGGGAATATAATGACCTGATCCTTGAAACCTCGTGACAGCATTTCATCAGCCTCATCTAACACAAACATCTTAATGTGGTCAGCACGAAGTGACTGCCTCCGAAGCATATCAAAAACACGACCAGGAGTACCAACAACAACATGGACACCGTTTGCCAAGATGCGTTGGTCTTCACGAACACTGGTACCACCAACACAAGCATGAACCTTGACACCAAGATAGTCTCCTAGCGCTCGCATAACCTTTTCTATCTGTTGGGCTAGCTCCCTAGTAGGTGCCAAAACCAAGGCCTGGCATTCCACCAAGCTATAATCAAGTTGTTGCAGAATTCCGGAACAAAAAGTTGCAGTCTTTCCTGTCCCGGACTGAGCCTGTTGAATCACATCAAGTCCCTTGCAAAAGGGAACAATTCCTCTCTGCTGAATTGCAGAGGGTTTTTCAAAACCTACAATAAGAAATAGTTTGCTCAGTTGATGGACAAGGCTAGACACTTCATAAGCCATCAATATATAAAATTCCTTTCCCCCATTGATCACTCACTCGCAAAGCATGTCTAGATAATTGGAGGTATAGGAACATCCTAAATCCATGAAATTGGGGGGAAAAGGTTGCAAAATAATATTCATAACATCCCAAACAAATTCATGCAACTCACTAATAAACAGAAAAGAGTTAAAAGAAGCATAATCTAGTATACCATATGCATATATTCCCCTCAGAAGATTCTCTAGCAAACCCATGGCATCGAATGTATCATAAACTTCATCCCAGGAGGTAAAGATTTCCTGTCCATCGGCTGCAAGGCTGTAGCAATTAACATATCAAAACAAGTACTAATTAGCATCTACAGGGGAAAAAAGACTAAAGAATTGAAAAAGCTAAAATCCAACTGATGCAAGAAACAAAAAATTACATACAAGTCGCTCAATTTACTATCATATTGATTAGCATCGAACTGCGATCCCTCTGGTGCAAGGCCTGCCATACTGAATAAAACCAAAGACTATTCAGAGCAAGAAAAACTTAATGAAAAAAGAAAAGAAAAGAAACGATGCCTGATTAATTAATGACAATGCCACGATATTTGAGACAGAAACCAAAATATCAATTCATACAGACAATTTTCTATTGTTCCTCTTTGAACCACATAAAGAACTAAGTATTAAAAAAAAAAAAAACTGAAACTGGGTAAATTAAAAAACGTCGTAACAGTCTAATAAATATAAATCCATAATAACGTATCGATTAAATGCTAAATAATCCAATCTGTCTAGAAAGTAAAAGGAAAAATAGCAAAAAAAACATCGATTACAAAAGTTCCAATATTTTCACCAAGATAAATCGGAAAAATAGAATTCTATGAACGAAAATATCATAAAATTAAAAGAAAACCATATAGTAAAAAGAAGGATGAAAACAAACCTGGAGATTTTAAGTGATTAAGAGAAGGTTTTAGAATAAAGATTTCGACGAAATTAAGGTTTTTTCTTCCCAAACTCCTCGGATCAACGCCGCGGAGTCAAGGAAAACTAAGTTAGGGAAGAGAAGAAGAGCAGCAAACTTGTGTTGTGGGAGTCTGAAGTAAACAAGAGTGAAGAAAGGGTTTCGAGCGTATCAAATTTATATGTACGAGTAGTTGCCTAGCCCTTCTCAAGCGTGGGCCCCTTTTATATCACGTTTCCGAATTTGCCCCCTTTAATTCCTATAAACCGAGTCAAACTCGAACTGTTTAATCCTATTATTACAAGGACAAGGATCTCGTTTGGGCTTTAAGCCCAGACCATAACACCCATGAAGTCGGTTTTCTTTTTTTTTTGTTTTTTTTTCCTAAAGGCTGTTTTACTCTGTAAAAAAAAATATTACGTGGACTGCTAATAAAGTTTGTAGCAGAATAGCAGATGAATTGGTAATTGTAGAGGAATCCAAATTCTCCTATTGGTCTGGCAAAGTGAGAAATATGAGTATTTTGCCAAATGATTACCTGTCTTTGCTTGCTGCATGTCAATGTCAAACAAAGTACCGCAACTATTTTACCATTAACAAAGCTACTAAATGCAGCTTGAAAGATTAGGCTTTCATTCCCACTCAAACTTTCATTGCCAGATTTCTTTAACGAAACAACGCAAATTTCTTTTGATGTTTAAAAGGGGGATTAATCAAATAAGAAACAAGGACAATAAGCAGAAAAAGCGATGAAAAACTGCATGCGCATCATAAAGACTAAGAAACAAACAGGATGTAAAATCTCAACATTATTTGTGTCCATCGACAATCCATGTTGCCAACAGCAATGGCCTATTTGCCTAAACCAATTTAACACTTGATAACAGAATAAAGGCTGCTCTTGCTAGCACTGGCAAACCTTGATCCTTGGCTGCAGATGCAGGGGAACAATAAATATGATGCAATCCAAACCTAATTTGGAAACAAAACTGGAGAACCAAAGCTGAAATACTCCAACCTATAAGAGTACAAGACCAAGCTCTGATGGTCTCAAGGCATTTCGTAACCGATAATTATAGAGATAGTAGTGAAGTTGCCCATCACCTGGTCCAAATTTTAATTCTTTGAGGAAAGACTCATTATGCATGACATCCAGCGCATTGAAGACGTCAAAATCCTTCTGCTTAGCAACAATTAGAGCGTCATTCATCAACTGAAGTAGCGGAGTCTTAGTTGAGACATTATAGTAGGAGTAGGCAGCTTTCAGAATCGAATAGTTCTGGTTGCCAAGAATAGACGAAGGAAGAGTGTAGAAGCTGCAGAAGTCCGTTATTTCATGCGTCTCTGGGCTCTCAACCAAGTAACTATCCACGACATCCTCAGTAGGAAGAAGCCAATGCTCCACATCATTCTCATCAAAATCTGGGGCAACAGCGAATTGGCTCAAGTAGTTTCTAAGCAACCTAGTAACGGCAGGGACATCACGAAGCTCCATCTTTCTGAATCCAAGGGTGGCAGGAGAATCAGGTAACTTGTAGAGTTTGATGGTTCGGCTCATTGTCATCCTAGCTCCAAGCCTAGAAAAGCCAACATCAATAAGCTTCTTGGGGTTCAACGACCTATGCCAGTACTGGCAAGTAGTGATTGGTGTTGGAAGAACGACTCCAGCTGTATAAGCTGCATGCCAGATGTTCTCCAAATGAACTCTCCTAGTAACCTCCTTAATCATAACAGGTGCAAGTCTCTTTGATCTCAGCTTCTTATGAACGCACAAAAAATTGATCTCTGCCATCTTCACAACTTCATCGCGCACCCTTATTCTTGCAGGTATACCAGTGATGAAAGCAACAAGCTTTTTTGAAGCTTTAGCACGGACCCCAATGTGCCAGCTCTTGTAATAACCAGGGGGACGCAAAGCCCAACTAAGAAACTCCTTGGAATAATTGAACCTAAACATATTCTCATCATCCTCAACATAATTGTTCTTCAAAAGATTGTAAACCTCATTACAAGTCTCTTCCGAATCCATATCACAAGTGGTCCATTCGTACTGACTCGGAAGGTTATAAGGTTCCTGCTTGACTTCAGACAATGGAGTTGGGGGCTCAATGGAGCCCTCAGGTAAACTTGTGTCCCCAACATCCTTAAATTGACCAACAGGCTGAGTTTCCCAAAATTTGTGTCTTTTAGCAGCTAAGGACATTGAATCCTGAAACCTTCTAACTATGGTTTCAAGTGAGCTATCATCTTTGGACAATTGGTTAACCTCAGAATTCTGATCTGGGTTTTCTTTGGGTGACCCAGGTGGTGAACTGTTCTCACTCATTTCAGGCAATTAATAAAATTTCAGCTACTTTATTCTACCCAGAAGATTATTTGAATATATCTCAACTACTTTCTCAAGATAAACCTGAACCAATAAACAAAAAATATGCATGTCCAAATTAAAAACAGGGCAAATAAGCATGGCTACAAGCTAGAACCTATTAAACAAATCTACTAAGACGACATATAAGCATAAGCCAAATAATAAAATGGGCTAATAGATCTGCCCAGATTAAGTTGAAAAAAGATAATAAGAAGTAGGCAACTTACTCGGTTTTAAAGGGCAATACTTTAGCAGAGTTTCAATCTGTGGAATGCTGAGAAGATGTTAGGAGCAAATTTTGAGATGTCAAGAAAGAAAAATCAGATCTCCAAAGCCGAAGCTATAAAGAGATACCTTTCTTCTGGTTTTTAATTGAGAAGGAGAAAAGGCAAAGCGAGAATCTTTTAGGGTTTTCTCAAGATAGCCGCTTTGGAGATGCCGAAACTTGCTTTGGTCACAGTGAAGAAAACAGTGTACTGACTAGGAGTATTTTTTTTTCTCCCCTTTATGTTAACGAACTAAACGACGGCTTTTCGTTCAGAAACTCCGCCTGAGCCCAAAAGGCCCAAATAAATCTTGGGCTTTAACTCACGTTCCGCCTCGAACGATGTCGTTTTCATTTTCTCTCTGCTCTCCTTCCTTCAAGCTTTTCTGGAAGTGGAAGCATAGTTGGCAGACAGAACGGAAACAAAGACAAAGCTGGTCGGAGCTTCGACAAGTATCAAAACCGGACCCGACAAATCTTCAAATTAGGAAAGGATGTGCGGGGACGCAACAAACTGGGACGAAGAAGCCTACAGGGAGACCATATTGAGGGAAAGAGAGATACAAACCCGAACCGTATTCCGAACCGTTTGGGCTCCTTCCTTGAACCCTAACCCGGAATGCGTCGTCGTCGCCTCCAGCGATGGTTCCATCGCTTCTTACTCCATTTCTTCTTGCGTCTCCAAACTCGTGAGTCCTCCTCTTCCTTCTTCTTCGTGTGAAAAGAGAATTTCAAAAGAATTTAGTTGAAGAGTAGGAAAGACTGAGACTTGAATTTCGCTTTTGCTTGCAGCCGATTGGATTTTGCAGTGCTAGAGCTCAACGGTAAGATAACTTTGATTCAGTTAACGATTTTTTTTGTCTCCAATTTGAGTGAGTGTGACTGATTGTGCTTTGCCCTGTGCTGGAATTTGATAG
The DNA here is from genome assembly GCA_001974805.1 of Corchorus capsularis. Lineage (NCBI taxonomy): Eukaryota > Viridiplantae > Streptophyta > Magnoliopsida > Malvales > Malvaceae > Corchorus > Corchorus capsularis. The sequence continues at coordinate 48,702 of AWWV01012434.1, forward strand.
TTTGTTACCGGCTGAGCCTGAGGGATTCCTTGAGGGGCATGATGGACCTGCGTATGATTTGAAATTCTACGGGAATGGCGAAGATTCGTTGTTATTAAGGTTTAGTTCAATATGATGCCATTTTATCTATCATTTCTCATTTACGTTGCATATAACTGTATGCATTAAGAGTAGGGAATTATTTCAAGGCAATGGTGAACTTTTCTGTGGTTCATTAACTTAACCAAGTTTGCTTGTAGTCTATTTCCAATGGTGTGTCAACGTAGATTATTGCATTTGACATTGTTGAAGAATTTTTGCAGTTGTGGTGATGATGGCAAAATCAAAGGATGGAGATGGAAGGAATTTACTGAGTCGGAGGTCCCTATTACCTTTCAAGGTATATCATATTTATGGAACTGGGCAACTTGTCATTTAATTATCAAGCTCTTGTTTGAAGCCTATGTTTCCTTAGATAATGTATGTCTTACATCAATTATTGTTTGCCCATATTTATTGTTCAAGATGCAATTTGTTGGTTTCATTGAATGTTTTCCTTTTCCATTTGTATTTAATAAATTGCAGGAAATCATATGAAGCCAGTTCTTGACTTGGGCAATCCCCAACATAAGTAAGTTACCACAGCTTATATTAGATTGCCATGTGTGTTAATGCATATCCTTCTGCTTCTCTTTAGTAGTTAATCTTAGAGACTCACTCTCTTTAATAGTTTCTGATCTGTAATACGTGCTATATGCTACTTCTTGAGTCCAGAAAATGTTCATTCTGTCTAAGCCTACGCATGGTGCTGAACCTTGATTATTGTTATATTCTCTGTTGGTGTTGATCTGGGCAATTTTCTGTCAGCTGTTTATAAGATTTTTAATTATTGTGTAGAACTAAGGAAGTCACTGAAAAGATTGGTAATTATTGTTGTTTTCTGTCTAATCAACTATTCCCGCTTCTTTTTGTCGTGCAAAAAAACTATTCCCCTTTCTTGGTGTGTAACCTTTTTTTATTGCTATTTACAGAGGTCCATGGGGTGCTCTCTCTCCTATTCCCGAGAATAATGCCATTGCTGTTGATCCTCAGGTTTTTCATACCTATCCTTTTAAGTGATAGTGTTCTACTGACATTTGCTTATTTTAGATGCAAATTATGTTTTATGAATTTATTTCTTTTTCAACTCTCTTCTACAACAGGGGGGTTGTATTTTCTCTGCTGCTGGTGATTCTAGTGCCTATTGCTGGGATGTGGTATGTGTTTGTTCAAAGTGAATCTTTTTACATTTCACGAGACATATCTTTAAGTTCCTCCATTCAGTATGCTTGTTGCTGAATCTTAACATCCTTTTTAATTGAGCTTTTCAGGAGAAGGGAGAAATCAAAATGGTTTTTAAGGGGCACTCGGACTATTTGCATTGTATAGTAGCTCGCGCCTATGGCAATCAGGTCAATTTTTTCCCTCTCTTCATGATTATCTGTTTTTGGTTGTTAATTAATCCCCAAAATATAATCCTCTAAGCGTTAAGTCTTGATTTCTTTTGGTTGTTCACTAACTTTGTAAACCAAGGTTATTTATCCTCTATGCTGATAAGATTCACTTATATATGTGCATGTGTGTGTGTATATATATATATATATATATATATATATATAAAGGTGATGTTCTGCTATTACCATATGATATCGGTTTATGCTAATCGGTGTCTTCTATATATCTAAGGTGGAGACACAGAGAAAACTCCCTAATTGTCTTTCTTGGTTTACAGATTATAACTGGTTCAGAGGATGGTACTGCACGAATATGGGGTAACTGTCTGGTCTTCTTATTTTCAAGGAATTATATAAAGCTAGTTGGATCTTTTGTTGCAATCAGCTCACTGTCTCACATACCAGTTCTAGATTCAGACGATATCTAATATGAGATCCACTATTAATTGACATGGCAAGATTAAATAAATTTGAATATGATGTGTTACATGTGTTCTTGAATAATGACTATATTAAATCACTTAACCATCATATATAACCTATTGTGACCTGACTAATATATGGTTTTTACATAGATTGCAAAAGTGGAAAGTGCATCAAAGTGATTGACCCAATGAAGGACAAGAAGCTTAAGGCGTTCATCTCCTGCGTTGCACTAGATGCTAGCGAGAGCTGGTTGGTAAGATCTTATGCGGTGAAATGCTTATAGTGTTTTTATGATTGTTGCTCATTATAAATATCATCATACATATATGATGTGCACTTTTTTAACCACTTTAGCAAAGATCTTTCAAACACTTTATAAGTACATTCAAGTGTTTTTCAAGCAAAACAGAATTTATTGTTGAAGCTTTCTACTTGTTATGTGGTGTTCTTGTTCCTGACAAACATTCTTTTATCAACATTTTAACTTCACAGGCTTGTGGCAGTGGTCGAAATTTGTCAGTCTGGAATCTCCCAGCTTCTGAATGCATTTCAAGTATTCAAACCCGTTCATCCATACAGGATGTAGTTTTTGATGACAACCAAGTGAGTTAGATTTTGTTTTCTCAAGCAGAACAACTTTTTAACTTCCAATCAATAAGGCTTACCTAATGTTGTTCTAAGACTAATATATTGTTTTCAAATAAGTCAGGTTACCCTAAACCTTTTGATATCCTTTCCACCTAATAATTGGCATATTGCCATTTCAGATATTAGCTGTTGGTGCAGACCCTCTACTCAGACGTTTTGATATGAACGGAACAATACTTTCAGAAATACAGTGTGCTCCTCAATCAGCATTTTCAGTCTCATTGCACCCATCTGGTGTATGTTCCTATTATATTTTCGTTAACACTCAGTGCTGGTTGCTCTTTGTTTATTCTTTATCTTTATTTTCAGCTGTTTTCTTGTATGTGTTAATGGTTTCCATGTTTTGACCAAAACTTTCTTGTCAGGTTACTGCAATTGGTGGTTATGGGGGTCTGGTAGATGTCATATCACAGTTTGGAAGTCATTTGTGCACATTCCGTAGCCATTGTGTTTGAGAGGCACTGAGATCTTCCACAAGCTGGGGTTGCCCATGTTTCTATTTAAGTGAGAACTGACAAACCTGCTACACATTATAGACCATCCAATGTACCAGAGTTGTATTTTGGTTACCGAACGAGAAGGAAGCCCATAGTGATCAACACATAACATACCTCTTAAAGCCGCGAGCGGTCATAGCCAAAATGCCAAAGAAGGTATTGTGGAACATATATGCCATGTTGTAAACTTAGCAGGTCATAGGTTATAGCAACTCTAAAGTTTATTACATTTGATGTTGATGTATTAGTAAAATGATTGTCCCATGTATTGCGCCAGTGTACAACAATGTTGTAGTGATGTTATTTAAGCAACATGACCTGATTTTTTTTTTTTTTGGGGTCAAAGACCTGAAATTGAATACGTTTGTATTTGAATGAAATAAGATGGAATTGGTTAATTAGAAAAATTCTTTTAAGTTATTCTCTTTTAACAATTTTAGCTAAAAATTGGGAGAATTGAGTATTACCTACCTTTGTCCCCCTAGGAGCAAAACAAAGAAGACAAGACACAGGAAACCATAATCAATCTTATATGTCCTCCTCCGAGAGTGAGAATTAGGACGGAAAGTGATAAACAATCAATGAAATAAAACTGACCCAAATATATATAGCCTTATTATTTCAGAGTAACCGGTAAGGTCCAGATTCCAGAATTAAATCTCAATTAGCCCGCCCCAATTCATCAGGTCTTACTCTTATTTCAGTTGAAGATACACAAGAACTCCAAGGATTGAAGGCTTCTTCTGAGAGGAAGGATGGAAAGTGATAAACAAACAGTTATATGCACATTGATAGCAATGGATCAATCCAGCTTTAGTTATAAAGCCTGCTCTAAATGTGAAACCATTAATATGCCAGATAACCCTCCTCCTCCTTTCTGCTCAAGATGCAAAGATCGTCCCTATCGCTCTACACGCTTCTTTCGCCTCTTTGTATGTTCCTTATAACCTCCATTTTCTTTTTCTTGGCTTTTCATTATCTGGGTCATCTCAAATTTTAGGCCTTTTTGTTTCTTAAAGGTTCTATTTTTTGTGATTTTGATTCATTCTGGGTTTTTCGTTTGGGTGTTTTTGGCAGTTCTCGATTGCAACAGACGCAAAAGTTATTAACGTTGTATGCTTCGATAAGGCTGCCAAGGTCATCTTTGGTTGTTCTGCTCAGGAATTCTTTGACTTTGCAGCTTGTCATCCTTTTGCTGGTAATAGCTTGAGAATTTTGGAAATATATGGTTTCATACACTTTTTCTTGGCAATTAATTCCATTTGCAAAAGACCCACAAGAATTTTTATGCTTGGAAGTAAAGGCTAAGTTATTTTGTTCTGGCTCTTGAAGAAACAAATATTGGGCAAAGAAGTTCAGAATTGTTGCTTTTGTTTGAATCTGTTTGCTATCACTGTTATAGAGCATTTCATATTGTTATTACTCATGGGTAATTGTTTGGAAAGCACTTGGTTTCTGATTCAATTCTTGCTTTGCTTCTTGACTAATTTGTAGTCTTTTGGCTTGGTTGATGTTTATAACAGTTAAAAATGCTTGTCATGCTTTGGTGGGAGAAATGCTTCAAGTCACTTTGACCAAACCTAAAATGGGTAAAGCAGATCATTTGCGAATGACGGCAGTTGTTCCTTTGAGGTCTGATTTTCAGCCAGTAATTCAGACCTTGAAAGAACTTTATCAAGTATCTAATGGAGCTAAACCTACTTAATATATTCATTCTTGCTTCAGCACTAAAGCTCCCACCCAATTTGAGCAATGAGATTTTGTAAAGTTAATTTGTTTCTGAACATTTTGTGGCTTCAATGTAATGGGACCATCATTGATATTGCATCTTTTTCACAGTCAACGTATATGGAATCATTGGAATCATTCCGGTGGCTGCCGGCTGTAGTTTTTGTAACCGTTTCCGACAAACAATGGACTAGTAATCTAGATAACAAATCCGATTCTCATCTTATAGTGAATTGACCTTATTTCTTGCTTCTTGCCAAAGAAACTAGACTTTTGTGTCAGTAATATAAAAGCTCATTGCTGGGTCTGTGCTCGGCCTTGAGGGTTAAGCCCTCTGTTTTTCACTTTCACGCTCTTGGCTTCCCTCGTTCACTTCTACGTAGCAAATTCCTTAAACTACTACGTAAACCAATACATAAACCCTCTGAATTCCTTGAACTAATACTATAATTTGGTAGGATTGAAACTTAAACTTCACATTCTCATTATATGAAAATAAAATCAGTCAAGATACATCAAAAGGGAGAGAGAGAGAGAGAGAACCTACAAACAATATATATACATATTTTTAGTTTGAGGGTCATCTCTATCAAGTTAATCTGTATAACCTATTTATGTGCACAATTTCACCTCCAGAACCTGCAACAAATAAAACAAAAAAGTTACATTTGTAATAATTGGAAACATAATGCCGATAAAAGCAAAAATATGAGCAAGCTCTATATATAAGTAATAAATTAATACTAGTGGATTACATCTTTCGAAAATCTCTTTGGCCAACTGTAGCAACGAATCCATATCTTCAGCCATTTTTGAAATTCTGTCGGATTCCTTGACTGCTTCCATTGCCATATAATCTTTATTTTCTGACTGGGCAATCAGATCTGCAGCAGTATCTGAAGCTTCTTTAACCATATCACAACTATTCTGCAACTGCTTGAGCCGCGTGCCTTTAGGTTGTGGCAATTGAGTCTTCGTTCCAAACATCTCATCTTTTTTTCTTATCTTGTAGCAATTTTCCACCTGCACCATTATGATAGATAAAGAAAAGAAATTTCATATTCCAGATCTACCATAAGGATAACCTAACAGAAGAAGCTTGCAAATACAAATTAATTCCACAACTTAGATAAATCCATTCTTGGCTCAACCACATTTTTGTTTCTAAGGAATACTATATAGTTCTTTAACAGCTGGAGTTGTAATTGGTATATTTTACTAGTCTTGATCACAAAGAAGTTGAAATGTTCAATCAGTAATTTGCGATTCCAGTGAAGACAAATGGACACAAATATAAGGTCATGTCAGCCCTTCTCCACATGTCAATAGATCATTTTGATCTCTATGTCTACATAGAAGTGTCTGACAATTATACACCAAAAAAAGCAGGTTCTCCAAAATTCCTATGAGGAATATTAGTTCATTGATAATAAACTAAACATTACAGAATCTAGTAGTATATGGCAATAAATAAAAAGGACGGAACCCTTCACCTTTTCAAGTTTTTCTACTTCAACCAGCCTTTTCAACCTTGAACATAACTGCTTCCTGAAACTTTGAGGTACCTCTAGCCTTTGCTGCATGATTTTTAAGAAAAGAATGTAATCGTGATATTGATAATGTAAACTAATAAGCAGAGAGAAAGTAAGTTAAAATGCTGAGATAGAGAGACCTCAAAAGGGTTAGGGAGCAGCAGTTCCAAATACCACATAGTATAAGTTTCCACAGTTAACCAAAGATTTGGTGATTTCAAGTGTCAACCGAAGATTCTTAGAGGAAAGATTTTTTATTTTTTTTGTCTTAAAAACTTTTGGTCAGTGAGAAAATTCCCGGTTTGAAAAGTCATTGGCAGCAAGCACCTTGGCTACAACATAATTTGTATAGAAGAAAAGCTCCTCAGCACAATTGCCATACACATGCATGGTTTTCTAATCCAGCTATTTCTCAAATCTAGTCTTAGCATAAATACAGGTATGGTTATTTTCCTACCAGTAGAGTTACCTTTCTCCACCGAAAAGAACAGTATGCTCAAAATGATGACAAGATGAAAATTATATAATACCTCGACATAGCTGACAATTGCTCGGCTATCCGATCCATTTGGCTCTTTCAAAGCTGATATAGCTTCAATGATCATCTCATTGTACTGGCTAAAATTATCATGTAATAATGTCAAACATCACAATATTAAAATGCTTAGCAGATACCAAAAAAAGCAAGGATAAAAACAAGAGCAGTAAACTATATTTTCAAAGTTAGTATACCCTCAAGGCTTAGCTCCATCCCTGCATTCCATATTAGGATGAACCGAAAAAAGAAATCTCCCCGGTAACTTTATGCGACTATACAGTTATGAAAGATGATAATTTAACTAAAATTCCCCGGCCAAAAAATAAAAATAAAATTCCACAAAATTGACTACGATAATCATGGCAAACTTCTCAAATTAAGTATTACGGAACCCTGTGCATGAATTAATGTATTTATGAGGACAGAGTTGCATACTTTGGAGCGAGGCTTTCGGTTTTAGATGAATCATGAATGACTGGTTTGGGTAATGCAATTGGCTTAACGGGAACAGCGATCGGGGGAGTTGAACCATCGGAGCTTGCTTTCGGCTTTGACGACCTTGAACCCTGGCCACCGGGACCACCGCACAGGTTCCGCCATTTGTCCTGTAAAAAAATAAAATCAGAGAAAGAAAATAGTAAAATAAATATTAAGAAGATAGAAGTTAAAAAAAAAAAATGAGAGAGAGAGAGGGGAGGAGACCTTGAGATCAATGTTGGAACGAGCGAAGAGGAAAGGGCTTAACTCAGGGTCTCTTTGGATTGATTTCCAATTCCCTTTGCCGTATTTGGCTACTCCTGCTCTCAATGCTTCTTCTTCTTCTGCTGTCCACTTTTGTTTCGGGTTCCCCATCTCTCTCAAAGTCAAGGATGCGCCGTCGACTCTTTGCCTTTGCCAGCCGCCGTTGCTGCCGCCAGCGTTACAAGAGTATATTAATAGTAGTATACTGGCTGTACAATTTTTTCCCCTTTCAAACGACAACGTTTTGCTTCTGAAAACGGAAAATCGTTCGAATGCTCTGGTCACGTGGCTTTATACATGTCTTTGGTCGAACACGTGGCGTTATTCATTTGCCTTTGTTGGTCACTTTGACGACATGGCTTCGTTTCTGCGGCTTATTAGCGTTGGGCGTTGGCTATTAAGTCCACCATTCATTCTCCTCCACCTGGAATCAAAGGTTAAAGTACCCAATGGGTTCCTAATGAGAGATGTAATGTGCATTTTGGTCCCTCAATTCAGAATTTGAGCAATTTAGTCCCTGACCTGAAGGATTTGGAATAATTGAGTCCCTGGTGTTAGTTTCTGTCCATTGCACCGTCAAATTCGCTGACATGGCAGTGACATTATTAATTTTCTGAAGGTGTTGCTGATGTTGCACAGTCCACGTCATATTTTTATTAAAAAATTGTTTTTTTTTGAAAAAAAACCTTTGACAAAAGAAAAAAATAAATACTAATTGTTTTCTTAAAAAAATAATAGAAAAACGAGGGGGGAAGAAATTTTCGATTCTTTTCTTTTCTTTTTTAATTCAAAAAGGTGATGTGACATACCACGTCAGCTCAGTCCATCATAAATTGATGTCATCAAGGCCACCTTAGCCAATTTAACAATGCAATGGACGGAAACTAATGATAGAATTTCAATTGTTCCAAACTCTTTAATTCAGGGATTAAATTGCTCAAATTCTTGGTTGAGGTACCAAAAATTGTACATTACCTCTCACTTTAGGACCAATTTGGTACTTTAACCGAGATCAAAAGATGGTTACACTCGTTTACTCATTTGCTAGAGGGCTTAAATGTCCTTTACATTTTGAAAAATGGAGGTTTTGTTTTTTTATTATTATTATTACACTTTACCTCTTTATCTTTTAGATTCGAGACAATTAATCTCAAAATTTAATAGAAATTAGCGGCACCGTTAAGTTTGTATTTTATATACAACGTAAACCCTTTAGACTTTTTGCTCCCAACTTTTATCGTGAATTTTTTATCTCAATTTTAATTTTGAAGTTTTGTTGTCCTCCCCATTAACAGAAAGATTAACAGATTTGTTGATGTGTGATACTGATGTGAATGTCACATAAAGTGACATGTAAATCACATCGATCTTTACTTCATAAGAAAATTATAGCAGTTGAGTTGACTGGCAATTAAAAAATGATGACAATTTGTAAATTGTAATTAAGAAATTGATGAAGTTATATAAATAAATGTATGAGTTGGAGTACGTCCTCCACCATTGGTGGAGTTTGATCAAGTGGTAAGCAGGTTTCAGGTTCGAGACTTTGTGTACGCAGCTGTCCACATTGGTAGACTAATCCACCAAACCCAGGTGCGCAACCCGAATTAATCGGAGCAAAACTCTGAATATTAGATAGCAAACCAAAAAAAAGTATGTCCTCCCTTCCGGTAAAAGTACAAAATTGGTCCCTCAAGTGGAGCGAACATAGCAAATTGGTCCCTCAAGTGAAAAAATTTGCAATTTAGTCCCTGAAGTGGAGTTAACTGAGCAATTGGGTCCTTTCCGTTAGAAGAGCCGTCAATTGTGCTGACGTGGCAATGACGCCGTCAACTGTTCTGACGTGTCACATGCCACGTCATATTTTTTGATTAAAAAATAATTTTTCAAAAAAAATATATATTTTTTTTAAAAAAAAATTGGTGAGGGAGCCAATTGCTCAATTAACTCAACTTCAGGGACTCAATTGCTCATTAAGTTCACTTCAAGGACCCATTTGCACATTTGCCCCTAACTTTTTGTTTTTTTAATAAAATAAAAATTTAATTTTTCTTCTTTTCTATTTTTTCTGTTATTTTTTAAATCATTTTCTTCTTTTCAAAACTCGTGGTGAATATGATTAATTTATTAAATGATCTAATTGGTAATATTTAGTATATATTAATCAATTATATCAAGTTTCTCTTCCATGACTATTTCTTGTTTTAATCAGTCCATTTCATAATATTTTTCTGAATAATAGTTAATTTATAAAACAAATACAAATTTTAAAAAAAAAACTCACAACCTAATATATAATTTTATGAAGAAAAGATGCGACTTTCAAAGAAATTCCGCTTCATACCAGAAACAAAAGGATAGTAATTATCATTATAAAATTTTTTTGTAATTTAACTGATGAAAAAATAATTTGATTCGTTTGATTTACTATATATTTTTTTTTAAATTTAAACGGGCTAATTTTTCATTAATCAAGGAATTGGATTACAAATATGAGAGGGAATAATCTAACCAGACCCTTTGGTCACCCAATCTACACTCAGATTTGACAAAATTATGGGCTAAAATATTTGTCCCCTTTTTAACAAAATCAAAATAGATAGTATCAAAATTTTTTTTTAAAAAAATTCTTTCTTTTTTTTATATTTTTTTCTAAAAAAAAAATCGTTTATTTTTTTAAAAGGAAAAAAAAGGAAAAAAATTATTTTTATTTTTATTAAAAAAAACCAAAAATTAGGGGCAAATGTGCAAATGGGTCCCTGAAGTGAACTTAGTGAGCAATTGAGTCCCTGAAGTTGAGTTAATTGAGCAATTGAGTCCCTCACCAAATTTTTTTAAAAAAAATTATATATATTTTTTAAAAAAATATTTTTTAATCAAAAAATATGACGTGTCAAAAAAATATGACACGTCAGCACAGTTGACGGCGTCACTGCCACATCAGCACAATTGACGGTTCCTTTAACGGCTTCTAACGGAAAGGACCCAATTGCTCAGTTAACTCCACTTCAGGGACTAAATTGCATATTTTTTCACTTGAGGGACCAATTTGCTATGTTCGCTCCACTTGAGGGACCAATTTTGTACTTTTACCCCTCCCTTCCTCCTCCCCTTATGAACCCCAATGTCAATATGTCACCCCTTAAACTTATTGCCCCGTTAAACTTTGAATTCCTTTGGAATATGATCAAATCCAAGCATAAAATAATACCCTCCTCCATATATGGTTTGGATAACAACATGGAAAAAAGATTATTTATAGTGTTAGGATGTTTGGCAACATACTACTATTAAACAAAGATCATCGTGATCGTAACGACGGGTGTAATCGAGCCGAGCTGAATAGTGATCAGCTCAAGCTCGACTCGACTCTAAAATGTGAAGCTCAAAGCTCTGCTCGAGCTCGACGAATACTCTAATTTCAAGCTCGAATTCGGCTCGTATTAAGTTCGGGTCAGCTCGAGCCGGCTCGAAAGCTCGGGTCAGTTTGAAAGGCTCATTCTCATCATTTTTTTTTTCAAAAATTCTCAACCAAAAAACTAAATAACAACATACAGATCCAAGTATATACTTTGGCAAAACATATAGACCCAATAGATCCAAATAAGCTTTATCACTTTATTACGGTATTATATCTTACATTCCAATGGAAGTTTCATTGAAGTTACCAGATTCTTAACCAAAATTAAAAAAAGAACAAAAAAATCTATAGATTTGTTGCTTATATTCTTTGCCAAACTCAGACATCTTCAAACAAATTAAGGAGGAGCCCAATAGCAACGACTCTAGGAGGAAATAATAGGATTTTTTTTTTAATATTTGATTTGATGAAAACCGAATTCTTAACTGGAAATAAGAATTGAAACCAAGAAGGAGGACAACCCAAACTAAGAGGAACCCCGTTGAACAAGGACAACGAAAATAATTAAGAAACCCACTTGGATGAAAAAGAAAATGTTTTGGTAGTCAAAAGTTGCGATGAAGAACAGAAGAAGTAATAATGGAGGAGAAAGAGTTGCGATGAAGGAGCTGGAGAGGGTGGGGAATGAGAGGGGCAGTCAAATTGGGTAGTTGTCATAAAGAAATTTTAGGGTATTAGTGAGGGCAAAGCCCTGGATACCGGATGGGATAAAAAAAATAAAGAAATTTTAGGGTTTGGACTTTGGTAATATATACGGGTAAAGTGTAAATTTAATGATTAATCTGGTATTTTAGTCATTATATATATATATATATAAAGTATATGAATATTTATGAAATATATAAGAAATTATAAATTTATATATAAAAGATATAAAAGCTCGATTAGGCTCGCGAGCTGCTCGAGCCGAGTAATACGAAGCTCAAATTCGGCTCGATTCACTATTCGAGTGGTTCGAGCTCGAGCTCGACTCGAAAAAAATCGAATCGAACTCGAACATTCATCGAATCGAGTCCGAATAACTCACGAGTAGCTTGTCTAATTTACACCCCTAGCGACCATGATATTTGATCCCATCTCTTTTTCTGGTCTTACATGAGGGGAGAGGGAAGAGTGGGGCTAAAACCCCTACTCTTTTAGTGAATTTCCAAGCCTCTAATCACTAGATCAAGAGGTGGAGTTCACAGCCCGCCCATTTCAATAGGTTATCTTTAGCCGCCAATGTATTTAATACGTATTAAATACCAAATACCGTTGAATAAAGGCATGCTTTGAAACATTGTCACAAATCGTAGAAGCCGATACCATTTTATCTTTTGCTTTCTCAATCTAGTGGCGTTGCCAAAAACAAATTGTTGGAAAACGATTTAATTTGAAACTTTAACTTCAAAATGGATAATTGGATATGATAATTGACAAATATGACTCGTGCTTCTTTTGAACAAAGCCTATCAAGCACTCACGAATCATTTTTTTGATAAAAAGAAAAAAAATATTGTTTCTTTAATGCGTCATTCATTGCCAATTTGAATTTTCAACGATCCATGTTCGTGATAGTACAAGTATACAAAAAAAAAAAAAAAAGAAGAAGAAGAAGATTTACTAGATTAGGTGAGATTATTAGGTTTCAATAATCATAGTCCATAGGCATTAAAGGCGACGTCGTTTAAACGTAGCGTGTTTCTGATAGGGGTGGGCTTTTTGCAGAGAGTTGACCAATCCATGTCACCCACGTGGCAAACAATCGTTGACAGCTTAACATCTCAGCAAATTAAATGACACCAGACAAACTCCTTCCCTATCCCCTGAGCTCCCCCCAAGTGACAAAACGCTCAAAACATTAACACAATTTGATCTTTTCTGCAAAAAACTTGGAAGTCTGATAACAAACTCTTCCACTTTATCAAAGAAGGAAAAGGAAAGCCAGTTTCTTAGCTGTTATTCTGAAAATCTGCGTTTCTTTGCACTTGAAAAACAGCAATGGCGTGAAGAAGACAGAGCGCTTTTTACATGCTCTTGTTCTCTGTTTTTGTAAGTTTCAAAGGTGACGATAATGGAGTGTATCGGAGCTCGGAACTTCGCGGCAATGGTGGTTTCTACGTGCGCCACATGGAGGTCTCGGAATAGGAATCTGATGAGGACGAAAACAGCGATTTCGAGTCATCATCGGTATATTTCGTTAAAGGTGAGAGCTAGTGGAGCGGGGAGCGAGAGCTGTGTGGCGGTTAAGGAAGATTTCGCCGACGAAGAGGATTACATTAAAGCCGGTGGCTCGGAACTTCTGTTCGTACAAATGCAGCAGAATAAGGAAATGGATAAGCAGTCAAAATTAGCGGATAAGGTTTTTTTTTCAAATTCTCTATTTTCTTTTTACAGCTTGATTTTCATTTGCTGGAAACTTTTTTTAATTTTTGATATTTTCTGGGAGTTAAATCGAATTCGAGGCCCTACCGGTGGATAAAGTAGTGCTTTTTTGAGCCACTAGAAGTCACTGCCTTTTTAGGATTGCGTTTCTTAGTGGCGACATGAAGATTGCGAAATCAGTAGCTAAAAACTTACTAATAATACTACTAATGACATGTGAAAGTCACGTGTGTTTTGCTCAATACTACTACTAATTAGTAAGTAGTTTTGCCAAAATCTTTCTCGGATGGATGGAATTAGCAATTGCTAGCTTTTGGTTTCTTTACTGATTTTAGGATGTCTTTAGTAAAATCCCTTTCAAAGATATAGTTTTTTGCTAATGGAATTTCCTTTTGAGTTTGTTTCAGTTACCACCGATATCGATTGGAGATAACGTGCTGGACCTGGTGGTTATTGGTTGTGGCCCAGCTGGCCTTGCTCTTGCTGCGGAATCAGCTAAGTTGGGTTTAAATGTTGGACTAATTGGCCCTGATCTTCCTTTCACCAATAATTATGGAGTCTGGCAAGATGAATTTAAAGGTATCAATTCATCACTCTTACATAAGACCCATTTCAAGGAATTATTCAGCAATTTAACACTTTGATGTGTTTATCCATGATTTTTTCTTATGTGTATTTTCCAATTTTTATACGTTTGATGCTCATAATGATAACATTGCTGACATGTTAATTGATATATGATGCTATTTCCAGATCTTGGACTTGAAAGGTGTATTGAGCATGTTTGGCGGGATACAATAGTATATCTTGATGATGATAAGCCTATTATGATTGGTCGTGCTTATGGACGCGTTAGTCGACACTTGCTCCACGAGGAGTTGTTGAGGAGGTAACCATGCATTGATCTAGATACCATACCATGAATATTTATAGTTTATATATATATCTTGATGATGATAAGCCTATTATGTTTATAGTTTTCTCTTCTCATTGTTTTTTCTAGATCTAGATACCATACCATGAATATTTATATTTGTATTAATTTCCCTAGGTGTGTCGAGTCAGGTGTTATGTATCTTAGCTCAAAGGTCGAGACAATTATTGAAGCTACCGATGGTCATAGTCTTGTAGTGTGTGAAAACAACCGTGATGTGCCTTGCAGGTAGGATAATCTCTTTTTCCCTTTCTGCCATGGCATGATTTTGATCTTTTATTGTCACAGCTCCTTTCAAGCTCCTAATGTATTATTTATTATAGGCTTGTTACTGTTGCTTCAGGAGCAGCTTCAGGTAAACTGCTGCAATATGAGGTAGGAGGTCCAAGGGTCTCTGTGCAAACAGCTTATGGCATTGAGGTTGAGGTAGGAATGTATGATATGCCTCGAATTTCAAACTTGTCATTCATATTCAATAGTTGTTTGTTGTTAGATTTTCTGCATCAAGTGTCTTAATTTTACTGCAGCATGATCTTCTCCTGCTGAGTTGAGTTTTTCCAAATTCCCTTTTTTATGGTTTTTGGCTTTTCTTTTCTTATGTCAAGCAGTGGATTATCCAATTTTATTAATTATCATAAGTAACAAAATTAGAAAGGGAATATCTTCTTTTTTTGCTTCACTTATTCTCCAAGTAATGGCCTCTTAAAAGGCAGCAATAGAAGAAATCCTTCTTCTGGGCTTGTTTGACAGTTCTCATAACTCTTCCACTTTCATCTTATTATGGCAGGTGGAGAACTGTCCTTATGATCCTAGCCTGATGGTTTTCATGGATTACAGAGACTATGCTAAACAACAAGTTCCATGTTTAGAAGCTCAATATCCAACATTTCTGTATGCCATGCCCGTGACATCAACAAGAGTTTTCTTTGAGGTTTTTTGTTCGTGCTATTAACTTTTGTTATTGCTCATGTTACATGTCATGACATGAATATGATAACGAGAGTTCCTCCGCAGGAAACTTGTTTGGCTTCAAAAGATGCCATGCCTTTTGATTTACTAAAGAAGAAGCTCATGTCAAGGTTAGAGACCTTGGGAATTCGGATTTTGAAAGTTTATGAAGAGGTAATCTCTGTGATTAAAATATCATATTAGTTTGATGAGATGCTCAAAGCATTCCACTATAATGAAATACTACCTTTTAATTGTTATATGATTTGATATCAAATATTAGTTCCATAATCTACCAATCTTATGCAGGAGTGGTCTTATATTCCAGTTGGTGGTTCCTTACCAAACACAGAGCAAAAGAACCTTGCGTTTGGTGCTGCTGCAAGCATGGTGCATCCAGCTACAGGTAACAAGAGTATTGGGTTACTAGATGTTTACTTCAGTATTTCAGACTTGGAAGTGTATCTTACCCCTCTTAAACAGGCTATTCGGTTGTCAGATCATTGTCAGAGGCTCCTAATTATGCTTCTGTAATCGCAAAGATCCTGAAGAAGAATCATTCAACAGGCATGCTTATTGGCGAAACAAATAATGAGAACATCTCAATGCAAGGTATGATACAAGATGTATCCTCTCCATATGTTTCCATATGCTGAATTGTCCTTGAGGATACTTGCATATTTATTATGTTATGTGATTATATGGTGCTTCATGTAATATTCTAAGAAGCCAATGACTGGTATTTATCTTCTGATTATGTGTTTGTTCAATTTGTTTCAGCTTGGAATACTCTTTGGCCACAAGAAAGGAAACGACAGAGAGCATTCTTTCTCTTTGGGCTAGCACTCATAATACAACTGGATATTGAAGGCACCAGAACTTTCTTCCACACATTCTTCCGTTTGCCCAGTTGGTATGATTCAACTGTTAATTGTTTGCAATCTGTTGATGTTTATTATTATTACAAATGTTTTCTAACGCCCAAATCTTCAGTTTTTGAACTAAAACAGACCTATTATCGGTTTTCTTTCCATCTTGTTTTCATTCTCCATTACAAAAATAAAATGGTTGACTCAGCTTAGAATATATTGTAGTACTATCAACTGTGTAATAATTAAATGATATGTATCCTATTGCAGGATGTGGAAAGGATTTCTCGGTTCTTCTCTTTCCTCAGTTGATCTCATGCTGTTTGCTTTCTATATGTTCGTTATAGCACCAAACGATCTGAGAATGTGCCTTGTCAGGCACCTACTCAAAGATCCAACAGGGGCAACCATGATAAGAACTTATCTCACACTATAAGGCGGTATCTTTTGTATGTCTTCCCTTGTTGGTTCCATTTTGAAGTGCTGCTATTTAAGAATATGATCGAGGAGCCTATCCGCTGTGGAGTAAGTAGGCATCTGTATATTCCTACATTTGCATGTATAGCTTCTTTTGTCAAACACAATCGTAGTTTTTTATAGCCAAAAAGGTTAGTTCATAAATGTTAGCACTAATTTTATGTACTTTTTTCGTTTAGGGAATAAACTTTTGTTGCAATGACTTCAAATAAACTTGTCCTTCAGCATCCAACCAGTTCAGGTTCTCATGGCTTGTTTGTTTCCCCATCATTTAGTAGCGACCTTTTCACAGACCTATGAGATGGAATGAATATAATTTCTTTTTCCACAGATTTTGTCCTGACAAGTTCTGCTGCAAATTTTAGAACCAAAATAGCTGTGCTGTGCAACTAATAAATAATAATATTCTGGAGAAGATTATAGTTGCACAGCACAGCTAAACTAAAGTCTAAAGAAATTGTGTGAAGTTACAAATTTAAGTTCTGTTTTGGCATCTGCCCTTGCACAATACAATTGAAAAAAAAAATGCAGATTGTGGGAATTGAATTGATACAGAAATATAGCCCAACGCCACATATCATGCACATAAACAAAGATTAAAGTCTTGGGAGTCAACTGCCAATCCAAAGACGAAATTAGTAAGAAGTCGCCTTACCGATAGCCTTTCGCTTTCAGTTTGAAGGTTTCAAGTCTGGCGGCTTTTAAGTTTTTCCTACTAGACTTAAAATAAAATGGCTAGTGATCAATCATTTCAATACAACTGGCAGGTTTGGAAACTTCACCCAAATTAAGTATGGACTAAAAATTAGTAGGTTTCAATGCATAATCACTCTTTTTCTTTCTTTTTTTTTTAATCTACTTTGATGAACGAGGAGGTGGTTCAGAAAGCAACTACCATTAGCCATTTTGACTCAACCCTTTTGAGTCTCTGTTCTTTACCTATAGCACATTAAGCTTTTTATGAATGGATTTCATTACCCCTCTGGTTGGCCTAGTTGACAGGTTATGTGCAGCTGTGACTCCACGGATATGCAATGTTATCAATTTAGAGAGCAGGATTCAGACGTTCATAACTGAACTAGATGAACTGAAAGACAAAAGAGATGACTTAAGGACACGGGTCGAGAGGGCTGAACTGGATGGATCAAGGCGCACAAATGAAGTCCAAAGATGGCTAGCAAGAATAGAAGTGATTGAAGCTGAAGCTACCCCCATTATAGAGAATCTTGGGCAGAGAAGGCATGGCTTGGGGTGCTTAAATGCAAATTGCTATTCGAAATACAATTTAAGCGAGGCAATCATGGAGAAGCTGAAGGAGATAAATGAACTGAAAGGGAAAGGAGCTTTTGAAAGACTAGTGAAAGAGCTGCATCCTGCTCCTGTTGTAGAAAAACCATGTAAACCAGCTGTTGGCATCAGTTTGATGTTGGAGAAGGTGTGGGAGTTACTTGAGCATGAGAAAGTGGGAATTGTTGCTTTATATGGAATGGGTGGAGTTGGGAAAACAACCCTTCTCAAGGCTGTGAATAATGCTTTTCTTTCCAGAGCTCACAATTTTGATGTAGTGATTTGGGTTTTGGTTTCTAAAGAATTTGTTGTCAGTAAGATCCAGCAGTCCATTGTGGCTAGGTTGGGATTGCCATGGGAAGAAAATGAATCCTATGAGCTACAAACTTCAAAGATTCACAATGTTTTGAAAAAGAAGAGGTTCCTCCTATTGCTGGATGATGTTTGGGAAGGAATTGATCTCAGTGAAATTGGGATTCCTCTTCCTGATGAGGAAAATAAATGCAAGCTGATATTTACAACACGGTCCATGGATGTTTGCACTGACATGGATGCTCATAGGAAGCTCAAAGTAGAATTTCTGGACGAGGAGAAATCATGGCGATTATTCTGTGAGAAGGTTGGAAGAATGGAGATTTTTGAGTCACCACCTGTTCGCACTTATGCTGAGACCATTGTCAGCAAATGTGGAGGTCTACCACTTGCCTTAATCACTGTGGGGAGAGCCATGGCCAATAAGGAGACTGAAGAAGAATGGAAATATGCAATTGAATTACTCAACAAATCTCCATCTGAACTTAGAGGTATGGAAGATGTCTTTACCCTCTTAAAGTTTAGCTATGACAATTTGGATAGTGAAACAACAAAAGTTTGCTTTTTGTATTGTTCTCTGTTTCCTGCAAGCTATTCCATTGAGAAACTACAGCTTGTAGAGTATTGGATTGGTGAAGGATTCCTAGACAGTTCTAATGCTCATAATAAAGGGTTTGCTGCAATTGGGTCCTTAAAAGTAGCTTGTTTATTGGAAACAGGCGATGAAGAAACCCAAGTAAAGATGAATGATGTTATTCGAAGCTTTGCCTTATGGATAGCATCTGAATCTGGGGTAAATAGGGGAAACCTTTTGGTAGAAGCAAGCTTGGGCCTTACGGAAGCTCCTGGAGTTGAAATATGGGAAGAAGCAAAAAGAATTTCCTTGTTAGACAATGGAATCACAGTACTAGAACAAGTACCAATGTGCCCAAATCTGTTGACTCTGTTGCTTCAGTGGAATAATGGTCTGAATCGAATAGCAGCTAACTTTTTTGAATCTATGCCTTCTCTTAGAGTCTTGGATTTGTCATTTACAAGCATTAGAAAGATCCCAGTAAGCATCAGCCAATTAGTAGAGTTGCATCATCTTAACTTATCAGCTACAAAAATAACAACATTGCCTAAGCAGCTAGGAAGTTTAGCAAAGCTGAACCACTTGAATCTCTCACGCACATACTCTCTCCGAATGGTTCCACGGGAGGCTCTATCTGGACTTTCAGAGTTGGTGGTCTTGAATTTGTATTACAGTTATGAAGTTCCAAACTTGGAGGGTGAAGATGAAGTTGGATTTGAGGTATTAGAGACCTTGACACAACTCCGTATTCTCGGTCTAACAGTTTCCTCAATAACCTCCCTGAATAGACTCTTTGGGTTGAAAAACCTAGTCAGATGCATACAGTATTTACACTTAAAGGAGTGTGAAGGTTTAACTCAATTAGAAATTTCTTCAACTTCTGGTTTAACATTGAGAAGACTTAGCATCAGAAATTGCTATGACATCAATTACTTGGTAGTTGATGCTGAGGATGGACAAATGTGGTTGCCTAATTTGGAAGTTTTAGCCTTGCAAGGCCTACCAAACATGACTTCAGTGTGGAAAACCCCAGTAAGAAAAGCAAGCCTGCAAAATTTGCGCTTGTTGAACATTTGGTATTGTCATAGCTTGAAGAATGTTTCTTGGGTATTACTACTTCCAAAGTTAGAAGCAATTTACTTGTTCTATTGCAAGAAAATGGAACAAGTTGTAAGTGGAGAAGAGGGACTACTAAAGCCTGATCCAAAGGCGTTTTCGAGGCTTAAAACTATATCAATCCGTGACCTTCCTGAATTAAGGAGTATCAGTCCATGGACATTGGCTTTCCCCTGCTTGAAGAGCATTGCTGTGATTGATTGTCCAAAGCTGAAAAAACTACCAATTGGAGCTCATAATTCCTCAACTCTTCCAACTGTGTACTGTAGTGAGGAATGGTGGGAAGGATTAGAGTGGGATGAACATGAACTAAACATCAGAAATGGTTTCCTGACCAACTTCATATCAAATTGATGAAGCATATATATAATCAATTAATCATCAATACAATATTAGGTATGTCATGCTTTGCTATAACTATTATGTCTTGCTTTTACTCTATTTTCTTTTGCAGAAATGTTATCCTCACTAGAAAATCACTGTTTTGAAAACTGTTTCCGGAAATCTGGATAAAAATTAGTATCATAGTTTATGTTCTATGTCATACTAACAGTTAATCACTAATCAAACATATCAAGGGTTTCAAGAACAGAAACGAGATATGCTTGCTTGCTTCCTACTGTAAATGAGATAGTCAATTTCCAACATCCTCAAAAATTAAAGGAATATGAGTGTATTATGTTTATGACAAAGAATCTCCACAGATGATGGGTGGTATATAGGTGGAAAAATTGCTAGTCTTTATTTATTGCATCCTTCAAGGAGACATTCTGTCCACTCAGAATGGCAAAAGAAAGAGGAAAAAACTTAAAAATAAAGCCTCTTTTGTACCCCTAAGACATCTGCTACAATTCTAAAGGCTCTCTGTATACTCAGGCCCCATGTTCTAGACTAAAAATATGCCAATCCTAAACAGATATACAAAGAAAAAAGTGATAATTATTCAAGGGGGACTGATTGAGACTTTTGATGAAGAGTTGTCTGTTCCTCCTTGCACTCAAGATGGTGATCACATTTTATTAGTATTAGCATTTTAGTCCACAACTCCGAGAATCTTGCAAGCTTTTTAGATGCTTTTCAGCTTTTGGATTAACTTAATCCAATGTGGATATCTTTCCTGGGAATCATTTCGACAGAAATGATTAGTTTAAGGCAATGGGAACAATTAATCAAAACTACAACTACTCCTTGAGCCATGGTTAATTACTGTATAAGACTTAAGACAAAGATTGCATTCAACTTACAGATTGCTACTTATGTCCCATCCCCTTTTCTTACCCCTCATATCAGTATTTAGGATATCAAAATGTCAATCTTGTCTGAATCAGATCACTCAATAAGGAGACATTAAGCTCTTTATCCAACCGTGCATAAGCCCAAAATGGTAAAGACCTCTTACCGGCAATTTAGTAAGATTAATGTCAGTAAGGCAACTTTGGGACCTCATTAAGTAAGATATATATCAAGATTACATATGGAAGAGACAGTAGAAATTTCACACTTGACAGAATCAAAAAAACACTTGAGAAAAATTTGAGGTGTTTTAGCTCCTAACATCCCACTGAAGGTTGTGTTGGGCATTGTCATTATGAGCCAAATTTGAGATTCTAGCATGCTTGAAACAAAACATGCTTTATCTTTTAGCCCTTTGATTACTCCAATCCAAACGATTGCTTTCAGAAGCATCACTTCTATATATATATATTGAAAAGATAATAACAAGAATGGCTCTTGAAAGAGAATGTGGTAAAGGGCTGATGCATAGCAACCTTGCTTTATGTATCAATTGGTATGATTAGTAAATTCAATGGTTCTTAGCTAGTACCCATAATTTTGTTTAATTAACATAAAGCATATATACTTTATGCTACTTTTGTTCATTTTAAATCTTTGGGTTTCTCAAAAATATTAATATAATGTGAATTAGTTAGATTTTGTCAACCTCACATTGGTTGATCCCTTGTCTAGAGGGATGATTTTTTTTCCCTTTCATATTTTACCATTATTCTTCTTTAACTTCTTTATACTTAAAAAAGACAGCCATTACTCATACCATATTCCTTAACCAATTGTTTGAACAAATGATCAATGATATCGTATACGCGTAAAAGTTCTATTGGTGATTCAATTTAACAAAACGATATTCTAATTGACGCGTACTTTAAACGTGTCGAATAATCAATCAAAATTCTCTTGTAAGTTGTTGTCATTTGAAATTTTGAAATCTCGTTAGATTGTAAAGCAATAAGAGGATTAATTAATAAAAAGAAGGAATATAATCAATGTATCATTGTGCACTACCAATTAAATTGTGTGCTTGAATTTGGATGTCCAAAATACCATTACACACCCTGCCATTATACTGCCTAAAAGAAATTGGCAAAAATCATTTTGTAAATATTACATACAGCTATTCTAATTGTAAGTTCAAATTACTTATAGCATAAAAACGAAGTTAAAAATTTTGTATATTTAGGTTTCAACTTTCAAGTTTCAACAGTATTATAGTTTATTAATTTTATCAAGCGCCGGCCTTCACTCTCTCATTCAAAATTTCACATTTCCTTTATATTTCTCAATTTATAAAGTTTCCATATGGCATTCGAAACATCAATATTCTTTCGTGTGGGTACCAATAAAATAAACCCTACCGTAGACACGAAGAAAAAGAGAACAAAAATAACAATAATTAATAAAAATGGAGTGTTTTGTTTAGTTTATATATTGCTAATTCTAGAGATTAGGCATTAGCCAATGAGTGGAGATCATGTGTCATGGAAGGTTTCAACCTCATATATTCCTATGTATGTGATGTCATATGGGCTATGGCCACCAACGATATATTCTCATCACCTTTGTCTATAAAAGCCCTACAAACCTTGCCATTAATGCATTCATTCAAGGAAAACCAATTAGATATATATATCTTCGCTCCTACAAAACATACTACAACTACATATTAGTGCTTAAAAATTTAGGATCGTCGTCGACAAGTAAAAGAATGATTAATTATGGGGTCTGATATCTGCTTAGCTCTGGAATAGTTGGGTCCAATGTGATCACCGAATATCGCAGGATTAGTAAAAAAATGATTAATTAAATCATTGTAAACGGTTGTTTTTGATGTCATCAAGCTAGCAACTTACAGGTATGTAAGCAAAGGATGGTGACAGAAGAGAGTGAGCACACATAGTTCTTTCTTGCATGAGTATTGTATCGTGCTTGAAACTTTATGTGCTTGCTCTTTTCTGTCACCACCAATTTCTCTTCCTTCCTTTTTATCTTGGATATTAGATGGATTTGATTATTTTTGAAAAGGGTCTAAAATTTTTCTAAATTAATTGATATTATATTTACATTTTACAACAAATTATTACTAAATATTAACCCTTTTTATTATCTTTTTGTGAATATAAACCCAAAGAAGTTTGTCTCAATTGGGTTACAACTTACAACACAGGGAGAAAATTAACAGGTTTCGGAACCATTCTTTTTAAAAAATTCCTTCATTATATATAACTCAAATTTGAGTTGTTTATCTAAACACTGATTAAGATCATAACTAAGATGGTAAATAGCCCTCTATGTCATGTTCAATCTTTTTTTTTTTGGTAAAACATGTTAAATCTATATTTTACTTTTGATGAATGATTCAAATAGTCTATTATATATATATATTATATATTTTTCAAAGTAAAACTAGGGAATGGGAATCTGTGGGCCTTTAACAAATGTTAATGTAAGGATTCTTCATTTTTGGGTTAGGAGAGAAGAGCGTATTGGCTCGACTTTGCTTTTTAATTGGGGGCCTGGGCCTGGTCCTGGGCTGGGAGTTTCTTCATTTTGGACTCGCTGCTTGAGTTATTGGGCCGGTCTTTTAAGATAGTGATATTTTATTTTATGGCCTGGGGAATTTTCAACTTGGGATCACTTATGACTGTTCCACTCTAGTTAATTCAACTTTAAGATCGGAGTACTTGAATTAAGATTGTAAACTTTTGGAGACATGTACCTGACATGAGCTTCACATTTGTATTAAAAAATTATATATTACATCGAAATATTAATATATTATATGTACTATATATAATAATGGAATTTATTATTATTTCTTCAAAGAGCGGAGGAGAATTGCCGGATATAACTAAAATCTCTACGTTGATATTTGCTACAAATTATACAGTTGCAGGATAGCAGCAGAGAAAATGAAGAAACAGCTTCATATAGCAATATTCCCATGGCTAGCTTATGGTCATATTTTGCCATATTTTCAAGTCTCCAACTTCTTAGCCAAAAAGGGTCACCATATTTACTATATTTCCACTCCTAAAAACATCGGCCGCCTCCCAAAGCTTCCTTCCGATTCCGATCTCTGCTCTAACTTCACCTTCATACAACTCCCTTTGCCTCCCGTCGATGGCTTGCCGCCGGCTGCAGAGTCCACCTCTGACTTACCCATTGACCAAGTCCCTTACCTCAAAAAAGCATACGACAAACTCGAGCCTCAGTTGACTGAGTTCCTTAAATCGTCACCGCAGATCAAATGGATTATCCACGACTTTGCTCCGCACTGGGTACCCCCAGTGGCGAGTCAACTCGGGATCAACTTAGTTTACTTCAGCATCTACTCTGCTTCCACCGCCGCTTTCTCTGGCCCTCCGTCGGAGATACTCCACAGCAGTAGACGACGGCCGGAAGACTTCACAGTGGTCCCGGATTGGATGGATTATCCTAACAACATAGCTTTTAAGCTCCATGAAATTGTGGGTCACCAGGTTTGCATGGATTCCGTCTCCGACTTTGAACGCGCCGGAACGGCGCTTTTAAATTGCAAAATTCTGACTTTGAGGAGCTGCGTTGAGGCCGAACCTGACGCGTTTCGCGTGCTCAATAAGATTTACCAGAAACCAGTTGTTCCAGTTGGATTATTGCCACCATCGATGCCAAGTGACGAAGATACAGGGGATGAGAATTGGGGAACTCTGAAGAAATGGCTTGATAGTAAACAGGAGAAATCAGTGTTTTATGTTGCACTGGGTAGCGAGGTGAGTTTGAGTCACGAGTTCATGCAGGAGTTGGCATTTGGGATAGAGAAATCTGGGTTACCCTTTATTTGGGTAGTAAGGAATCGCCCTTTAGTTGAAGGGAAGTTGGCGGAGGACATACTTCCACCGGGATTCGAAGACCGAGTTTCGAATCGGGGCTTGATTGTACGGGGATGGGCGCCTCAACTCAGAGTGTTGGCTCACAACTCAGTTGGTGGATTCTTGACTCACAGCGGTTGGAGTTCAGTTATCGAGGCACTTGGGTTAGGTCTGCCTCTGATCTTATTCCCTGTTGCAAGTTCCGATCTGGGTTTAGTTGCTCGATTGATGCATGGCAAAAAGGTTGGGCTGGAAATTGAAAGAAACGACATTGATGGATCATTTACAAGTGCTATGGTAGCTGAGTCGATTAAGCGAGTCATGGTGGATCCAGAAGGTGAGCCATTGAGAGCAAATGCTTATGCAATGAAGGACATATTCGGCAGTCATGGGCTGAGTAACAAGTACTTGGCCGAGTTCACTCGGTCCCTTGAAGAGTTTGAAGAACCTTCCGAGGTTTGACTACTTGATTGCCAAAGTTAATTCGTAAATGCTTAATAAAAAGTTACTACTACTAATATATTGTCATGGAATTGTTAATTTTTTGCATCAAAAATAAAGAAGAGCACCTTGGCTTTCTATAAGATGGAAATAATTTCAGAAAGGGAAAATGTAGCTGTGCTTGAGCTTTTGTGTGCATGTTTGGAGTAATTATGAACATTAATTAATAATTAATAATATGCATATTATAAATTTTTTTTTTAATATTATCCAGATATTTAATAGTAATCAATTAAATTATATGGGCCACTTGTATTCAAAAGAGTAGAAAACTTTTTTTTTTGGTGTCCTTGGTAGATATATGAATTGGGCCTAATTGAGGGAGTCCAGTTGAAAAAGGCTGGGTCATACTCAAAATCCAATACCCTGCCCCAATTATGCTCCAGTTGTTGGGATGACCCAATAGTTTTGGTCAACTTTGCAAACAAATCTATTGCTAAACTAATTATAAAAAAGATTGTGGCAAAAAAAAAAAACTAATTATAAAAAGTTAGCAAGCATTTGCCTCTAATTGTTAATTACAAACCAAAAGAAAAATTATTTGCCTCTTGAACTCACCCAAAAATTACAATCTTGGTGCCAAAAAAAAAAAAAAAAATTAGAGAAGCACTAGTTTAGAACATTGATTGAATTAATTAAGAAAACTACAGATCTTAGACTTATTTGAGATCTGTCCTCATTTATTTAGTAATTTGAGATTTGAGAAAGGCGAAGAACAGTCCTCAAAGCCTCAAGAGCCATGGACAGAAAAGAAAAGCTTCACATAGCAGTGTTTCCATGGCTAGCATATGGTCACCTAATGCCATTTCTCCAGGTTTCGAAATTCTTAGCTCAAAAGGGCCATCGAATATCCTACATCTCCACCCCAAAAAACATTAGCCGTCTTCCTAAACTACCCCCATATGATCTGTCCTCTAACAATATCACCTTTATTGAGCTCCCTTTTCCTCAGAATATCGATGGCCTGCCGCCGGGAGCTGAGTCCACCGGTGAGATTCCGGTACACAAAGTTCCGTATCTTAAAAAAGCATATGACTTGCTCCAAGTCCCGTTGACTGAGTTCCTGATCAAAACTTCGGATGTTAACTGGATCATCCATGACCTTTTTCCTCACTGGTTACCCGGAATTGCTACTCCACTGGGGATCAATTTAGTTTTGCACAGTACATGCAATGCCACTACGCATGCTTTCTTTGGCTCACCATCAGCTTTGCTTGGTGATCTTCGCACTCGACCAGAAGACTTCACAAAAGTCCCTGACTGGATAGATTATCCTTGTAATAACATAGCTTATAAGCTCTATGAGATGGTGACTCACTATGAGTGCATGGACGAGGATGTCTCTGATTTTCAACGGATTGGAATGGTTATTCAAGGTTGCCAGTTTGTGATTCTGCGAAGCTCTTCCGAGTTCGAACCTGATGAGATCCGATTGCTTCGTAAACTTTACCAGAAGCCTGTCGTCCCTATTGGGTTTCTACCTCCGTCACTAATTTCGTCAAACCTTGGCAAAAGTACAGACGAGAAATGGCAAGGAATAAAGAAATGGCTTGATAACAAAGGAGAGAAGTCCGTTTTCTACGTTTCGCTTGGCAGTGAAGTGAATCTGAGCCAGGAATTCATGCACGAGTTGGCATTTGGTATTGAGAAATCCAACTTGCCCTTCATTTGGGTGGTTAGGAGCCGTCCACTAGTTGAAGGGCAAAAAGGTCAAGACATGATCCCGGCAGGATTTGAAGAACGGATTTCAGACAGGGGCTTGGTTTTGAGGGATTGGGCACCGCAACTACAGATATTGGCTCACTCCTCTGTTGGGAGTTTCTTGACTCACTGTGGTTGGAGTTCGATCATTGAGGCACTCGGCTTTGGTCGAGCTTTGATATTGTTTTCCGGTGCAAGTTCCGATCAGGGGCTGAACGCCAGGATGTTGCATAGCAAGAAGGTTGGATTAGAAATTGAGAGAAACGAAGTGGACGGTTCTTTTACAAGTGATTTGGTGGCTCAGACGATTAGGAAGGTGATAGTGGAACCAGAAGGTGAGCCACTTAGGGCAAATGCGTGGGCAATGAGAGAGATTTTTGGCAATGAAGAGATGAATAACAAGTCATTGGAAGAGTTCGCTCGATTCATTGAAGAATTTGCACCTTGATCAGCTGTGGTCAAGTTTGAGCTATTATATTGATGTTTAATTCAGTAAGTTTAGTAGTTTTATTTTAACTATATATGGCATCCCACTTTGCAAATGGAAGATTTATAAAACAGAGGTCTTGTATTCCAATAATAATAAAATTAAGGTTAATAAAATGTACTGTGAAATGTGAAATCTAGGTTCGAATCCGCTGACCACAATCTCCCATTTGATAGGAGATCTGTAAATTCCAAAAAACTAGCAAGTTAA
Source organism: Corchorus capsularis (assembly GCA_001974805.1). NCBI lineage: Eukaryota > Viridiplantae > Streptophyta > Magnoliopsida > Malvales > Malvaceae > Corchorus > Corchorus capsularis. The sequence continues at coordinate 76,629 of AWWV01012434.1, forward strand.
AGTCCAGTAAATCCGTAAATCCCAAAAATGAGTTGGCGGTATGCCCTGATCTTAGAGATGGGATAGCCAACCCTGCTACTATTTTTTTTCCACCAAAAAAAAATCTACGTATTTTCTCATATGGAGTAGTTTCTTTCCATCATATGGTATATATATAACAAAAGATCATTGGACTGGAAATTGAAAGAAACGGCATTGATGGATCATTTACAAGTGACACGGTGGCTGAGTCGATTAAGCGAGTCATGGTGGATCCCGAAGGTGAGTCATTGAGAGCAAATGCTTATGCAATGAAGGAATAGGATATTATATTCGGCAGTCACGATCTGAGTGATGAGTAGTTGGCCGAGTTGATGAGTAGTTGGCCGAGTTAACTCGGTCCATTGAAGAGTTTAATTGAAGAACCTTCCGAGGTTTGACAACTTCATTACTAAAATATAATGCCATGGAATTTTTAATTTTATGCAAATAAAATAAAAGCACCTTCCTATAAATAAGATGGAAATAATTTCAGAAAGTGAAAATTATATGTAGCTGTGCTTAAGCTTTTGTAATTTGTATGGTTGTATATATATATATTTCATTTCCCTTTCTTAATTTAAATAACTCAATGATGTCGATGCTTTTGGAAATTCAAACTTTAAAATGATTCTAAAGGAAGCAGTCTGCAATTTCTTACTATCGTTTTATAATACATATATTTAATCAAATAGTACTGTGTTGGCCACTTGAATTCACCTAACCGATGACTTTAGAGATTAGGAAAACTTTGCTTTACAAAAAAAAGACATGAAGGAGTAAAAATAGGAATAGCAGACCTTTCTCTTTTCTTTTTTTCCTTCGTAGATATATGAATTGGGCATTTTGGGCAGTAAATTGGGCCTAATTGGGGTAATCCATTACCCAACCCCAATTAGGCCCAATAAACTGCTCCTGCCTCTAATGCTAAGCCAAAACAAAAATTATAATTTGCCTCTTTAAATGTAGTTTTGTGGAGAGTTGGTGAGATCCACCATATAGGTTATTGTACTACTTTTGTCTGATTTTGATTAGATTAGAATAGAAATTAAGAAAAGTAGTAGCATTGAGTGAATTATACTCCTCCGTCCCTAATTAGACGTTGACACGTTCACATGTGGTCAATGAAGTTAAGACCATTTTTTATAAAAAATATATAAAACAAAATAATTAAAAAAAATACTTATAAACTTTGAATTACAAACTTTTTAAGGTATATTTTTTAAATTAAATTTTACATATATTTTATAAACAACAGTCAAAGTTTAGTGTTTTTTTTTTGAAAAATAGATAACTTTCATTCATGTAACTGATTTTACAATAATTTTAGGAATATCATCCCTCATTACATCAAATCTCAGTAAAACTACGTAATCGATTACTTTTTGCACCGGAAAAACTGGATCTTCCTTGAAAATCCAAAACACCTGTCGTGAATCATGTTGATGTCTCGCTATCACGCCCATCACTCCCTCGTTGTCGCTTGTTCTTCCAAACAAAAAGCTTTGATCAACGATGATCAAGTGATTGATTCGATGAACAGATCTCTTCCTTGGCACCCAAAAGAAAAGGATTACAACGATTTTACCACAGATCTGAATAAATAAAAGGTTGATCATACTTAAAACTATCATAAAATTCAGACTGGATAACTCAGATTCAAAAAGAACTGAGACTAGACTCGAAACTGACTAAAAAACAAACTGACTCAAACCGACTAAAAAAAAACTCAAATAAAACTGGTTATTGAAAACAAAAACCAAATTCTCCTCCTCCCTCCCCCTTGGCGTGACAACCAAGGAGGAGGAGGAGTAGTCGAAACACCAACTAGAACTACAGAGAGAAGGGGAGAGGAGCGGCTAGGGTTGGAATTGTCAAAGTTTAGTGTTAATTGACCAAGAGTGGACGTCTAATTAGGGAGTGAGGTAGTATATATATAATTAAGAAAAAGTAAATTTTAGACTGATTTCAGATCTGTTGTTATTTAAATGGGAAAAAGCATTATCAAGAGTCAAGACTTGCAATTTTTATTTGACCCAAGAACAGCCCTCAAAGCTTCTGTTTTCTTTTCCCTGAAAAAAATTCTCAAAGCCATGGACGACAGAAAAGAAAAGCTTCACATAGCAATGTTTCCATGGCTAGCTTATGGTCACATCATGCCATTTCTCCAGGTTTCCAAATTCTTAGCTCAAAAGGGTCATCGTATATCCTATATCTCCACCCCAAAAAACATCAGCCGTCTTCCTAAACTACCCCCAAATGATCTGTCGTCGTCTAACATAACCTTTATTGAGCTTCCTTTTCCTCAGAATATCGATGGCCTACCGCCGGGAGCTGAGTCCACCGGTGAGATTCCGGTACACAAAGTTCCGTACCTTAAAAAAGCATATGACATGCTCCAATACCCTTTGACTGAGTTCCTCAAAACTTCCGATGTTAACTGGATCATCCATGACTTCGCTCCTCACTGGTTACCCGGAATTGCAACTCCACTGGGGATCAATTTAATTTTCTACAGCATATTCAATGCCACTTTGTTTACTTTCCTTGGCCCTCCATCGGCTTTGCTTGGTGACTACCGTCGCAGTCGACCAGAAGACTTCACACAAGTCCCGGAGTGGATAGATTATCCGAGTGAAACAGCTTATAAGCTCTATGAGATGGTGAATCACTATGAGTGCATGGATGAAGATGTGTCGGATTTTCAACGGATCGGATTAATTGTTCAAGGCTGCCAGTTTGTGATTCTGCGAAGCTCTTTCGAGTTCGAACCTGATGAGATCCGATTGCTTGCTAAACTTTACCAGAAGCCTGTCGTCCCTATTGGGTTACTACCTCCGTCACTAATTTCGTCGAACCAGCTTGTCAAAACAGATGAGAAATGGGAAGGGATAAAGAAATGGCTTGATAACAAGGGAGATAAGTCGGTTTTCTATGTTGCTCTTGGTAGTGAAGTGACTCTGAGTCAGGAATTCATGCACGAGTTGGCCTTTGGTATGGAGAAATCCAACTTGCCCTTCATTTGGGTTGTTAGGAACCGCCCACTCGTACTTGAAGGGCAAAAAGGTCAGGACATGATCCCTCCAGGGTTTGAAGAACGAGTTCCCGACAGGGGCTTGGTTTTGAGGGATTGGGCACCTCAATTACAAATATTGGCTCATTCCTCTGTTGGGGGTTTCTTGACTCACTGTGGTTGGAGTTCAATCATTGAGGCACTCAGTTTTGGTCGAGCTTTGATATTATTTTCCGGCGCAAGTTCCGATCAGGGGTTGAACGCCAGACTGTTGCATAGCAAGAAGGTTGGGTTAGAAATAGAGAGAAACGAGGTGGACGGTTCTTTTACAAGTGATTTGGTGGCTGAGACGATTAGGAAGGTGATGGTGGAACCAGAAGGCGAGCCGCTCAGGGCTAATGCATGGGCAATGAGAGAGATTTTTGGCAATGAAGAGATGAATAACAAGTCATTGGAAGAGTTCACTCGATTCATTCAAGAATTTGCACCTTGATCAGCTGGTCAAGTTTGAGCTATATTCATGTTTGCTTCATCAAGTTAATTAGTAGTTTTATTTTAACTATATATGGCATCCCACTTTGCAAATGGAAAAATTCCATATATAAAATAAGATTAATAAAATGTTGTGAGATCTAGCTACTTCTCATAAAATTCCAATAACAATATACCCTTAATTTTCTTCTATACTTTCCGTTTTATATATAAAGTAAAAAGGTTAAGATTCAATCAAAGTATTTGTGGTGGGTGGTGCAAAATCAAAATGAAACCACACCATCGAAAGAACATTAATTAATTACATGTATAAAACGGTGAAACTTTCTATTTATATAATGCCACACTTTAAGAGTGCACAAATGCACCCATCTACTTTCCATTTTAGTAGAATCAAAACTCCCACCGAGGACAGTTGTAGTTTTTTTTTTTTGGTACCGAGGACAGTGTTGTAGTTTTGTTGACTTTGTCTAATTAGACTCTTAGTATGAGTGGTACTTTTTTGACATTTATGATGACAATATTTGACAAAGAAAAGGTGGAATGGAATTTTAATTTTAATCGAGTTTCACTTTCAATCTGTCTCAATTTAAAAAAAGGTTGCGTCATCAACCAGACTAGAGCACCACTAGGGGATTTTGGGAGAAAAATCACGTATGAAACTATAACATTAATATCCATTGTGGATGTTAATAAATTTAGTTCTAAGGCACCAATTTGCTAACCTTGGGTCTTGACCGTTGACAAATGCTATCACCGCTTACGTCTTATTAGTTATTACAATACAAAACTAATTTTTCTTTTCCTTTTTTTTTTTCACACAAAAATACAATACTAATTTTTCATTTCATAATATAAATCGAATATACTGTTGGCATAACCAGACACTTGAGGCCTACAAGAAGTAAAAAAGTTCCTGAATCCCATTCTGTTTTTCCCTAACATATCTGCATCGAAGAGAAGCCATGGATCAGAGAAACGAAAAGCTTCACATAGCAATGTTTCCATGGCTAGCATATGGCCACATCATGCCATTTCTCCATGTTTCCAAATTCTTAGCTCAAAAGGGCCATCGCATATCCTATATCTCCACCCCAAAAAACATCAGCCGTCTTCCTAAACTCCCCCCACATCTGTCGTCTAAAATCAGCTTCATTGAGCTCCCTTTTCCCCAGAATATCGATGGCCTACCGCCGGGAGCTGAGTCCACCGGTGATATTCCGGTACACAAAGTTCCCTATCTTAAAAAAGCATATGACACGCTCCAAGTCCCTTTGACTGAGTTCCTCAAAACTTCCGATGTTAACTGGATCATCCATGACTTTGCGCCTTACTGGTTACCGGAAATCGCCCCTCCGCTCCGAATCAACTTAGTTTTGTTCAGTATATTCAATGCTACGTCGTTTGCTTTCCTTGGCCCACCATCAGCTTTGCTTGGTAATCTTCGCACTCGACCAGAAGACTTCACAAAAGTCCCTGACTGGATAGATTATCCTTGTAATAACATAGCTTATAAGCTCTATGAGATGGTAACTCACTATGAGTGCATGGACGAAGATGTCTCTGATTTTCAACGAATCGGAATGGTTATTCAAGGTTGCCAGTTTGCGATTCTGCGAAGCTCTTTCGAGTTCGAACCTGATGAAATCCGATTGCTTCGTAAACTTTACCAGAAACCCGTTGTCCCAATTGGGTTACTACCTCCGTCACTGTCGCCAAATAATTACCTAGGCAAAACAGATGAGAAATGGGAAGGAATAAAGAAATGGCTTGATAACAAAGGAGAGAAGTCAATTTTCTATGTTGCGCTTGGTAGTGAAGTGAATCTGAGCCAGGAATTCATGCACGAGTTGGCCTTTGGTATTGAGAAATCCAAATTGCCGTTCATTTGGGTTGTTAGGAACCGCCCACTCGTACTTGAAGGGCAAACCGGCCAAGACATGATCCCTCCAGGATTTGAAGAACGAGTTTCGGACAGAGGCTTGATTTTGAGGGATTGGGCACCTCAGCTACAGATATTGGCTCACTCCTCTGTTGGGGGTTTCTTGACTCACTGTGGTTGGAGTTCGATCATTGAGGCACTCGGCTTGGGTCGAGCTTTGATCTTGTTTTCCGGCGCAAGTTCCGATCAGGGGTTGAACGCTAGGCTGTTGCATGGCAAGAAGGTTGGGTTAGAAATAGAGAGAAATGAGGTGGACGGTTCTTTCACAAGTGATTTGGTGGCTCAGACGATTAGGAAAGTGATGGTGGATCCAGAAGGCGAGCCGCTTCGGGCAAATGCGTGGGCAATGAGAGAGATTTTTGGCAATGAAGAGATGAGTAACAATTCATTGGAAGAGTTCACTCGATTCATTGAAGAGTTTGGATCACCTTCCGGCGCTGGCCAAGTTTGAGTTATTGATGTTTAATTAATATATATGCTTCAAGTTAGGAGTATTATTTAAGTGCTAAAGTGAAACATTTTCTTAATTTGATCATAAACGTCTTGTATTCCATTTCCATAAAATAGTTAATTGATTAATAAATGTTGATCATTAGCTTTCATCGATCAACATTAGCATCACGATGATAGATTATTGAAATCCATTTTGTCCGTATATATATACTCCATATGATAGAACATTCTTTTTTCACTTTTCTTCTCAATTGCGTATTTGAGTTTTCTTCATTCTAGAATGTGTGCCGTTAAGACTTGTAGTGATATATACATTTTTGACGTTTGTTACAAGATGACATTTAAAGCGGAATGGAAGTTTGATTTTAATTGAGTTTCAACGTGGAATATTCTCAACTTTAAAAACATTGCCTAATCAACAAGACTAGAGCACTAGGGGGATTGGGGGGAAAAAAAAGCACCTTCACATGATTATTTAATATAAATAAAATATTAATATTACTACTACAAGTTTTTTTTATATTCATAGTGTCAGATAATACCAAAACACGTTAGGTTGAGTGGAAGAAGTTGAGTGGAAGAAATTTAATCCCCCTTGATTAAGATTTTAAGTTCAAATCTTGTATATGACAAAAACAAGTGCCGGAACCCGAAAACTGTTTCTGTATAAGTCCAACGCGACTCGACTCCAAATTAATTGAGGTCCAGTACGATTACTACTGGATACTAGCTAGAACGATAATTTTAAAAAAAAAATAAAAATAAAAAATAAAAAAAACTATTAACATTTGTGATTGGGTCAACTGCAGGATGATAAAGGCTTTAATGCTATGGACGGGAATGATAGACAGGTTTGGGCCAACTACTCTTTAAACTCCATTACACGGGCTTGAGACCCGAGCAGTCAGGTCCAAGTCTAACCTTGAGCTATTCTTTTTTCTTTTTAATTTTAAGTGATTAATAGTAAAATTTAATTATTAGCCATAAAATGTAATTACCAAGTCAAAATGACCTCTCGTCAACGCTACGGGCTGCCTACCCTGCGACATGTCACATGCCTGATGCCAGCCAGCAACAAACTTTTAAAAATCCGAAATTCTAGCTCGAGAAATGGTTCAGAAGTCGAAATGAGTGTGTCTAGTGCCAGTAGAGGTGGCGCTCCGACGAGTATGATGACCGTAGTGGTTGCCGTGAAAGGAGGTTCTTCCGGAGGAAGGGGTAGCCGACGTGCGGCTCGATGGGCGGTGGAGAATTTAAAGGCTGATCGTTTCCTTTTGGTCCACGTCATGCCAGCTGTCACCTCTGTCCCAACTCCATGTACGTTTTGCTCCTGCTCTGTAGAATACTAGAATTGCATTTTCTCATATTCCAGTATTTTCTTTCTTTAATCTTTTTTTATTTGATCGGATGATGAATTAATTTGGCTGGAGACATTGGAATTTTATGGAGGATTGTTGTTATGAAGAATATTCAGTTTGGTTTATTCTGCTATTGGGACAAAGCTAGATACTTTAAGTGCACCTGCTGAAAATAAAGTTTTAAGTTTGATAAGAAAAAAGTAGCCTCTTCAATTGTTAATAGTTAAAAGTGCCTTCTTGTTTTTATGATATGACAGCAGGAGATCGAATACCCATAACGGAAATGGATGAGAATGTAGTGGAAATGTATGTTAAAGAAGTGAAACTTCAGTTTGAGGAGAATTTTGTACCATTTAAGAAGCTATTCAAATCAAAAAAGGTGGGTTTGGCTTCTTTTGTAAAAAGTATAGGTTCCTTTTAAGTTTTAACCCAACTTTGCAGAGGTGGTCTACTCTAAATTGTGGCACCAATTGCCCTTCTATTTATTTATTTTAAAAGTTGCTGTTTGGTTTTTTGGTAGATGGAGACATTGGTTCTTGAGGATGACAATCCTGCAATTGCACTTTTAGCATATGTTTCTGAGTTTGGGATTGACACTTTGGTATTGGGTTCTTGTGGTTCTAATTGTATCACAAGGTATGCATTGCTGCTATTCATTTACTGGTGAAACTTGAAATTTATGTGGATGTGTGTTCTTTGTACTGAGCTTTATGGCATGCAATGCAAGTATCTCTAGTTTTGCTTTTACAAAAGTGCTCGTGGAGGACATAGTGGCAACCAAGTTTTTGAGATGCCTGTATAATAGTCCTGTTAGCTTATTTTTATGGCTAAGGTAATACAAATGCTAATCTTGAGCAATGTCTTCAATAGGAAGCTGAAGGGTCCTGGGATACCTCGTATTGTCTTGAAGTGTGCTCCTGATTCTTGTGAAGTTCATGTTGTATATAGACAAAGAATCATCACAAAATCAGCTAACCGCTTATCAACTAGTGGTAAGTTACAAATATTGCATCTCCATTGATTTATTTCCTAATTTCTATCAACTGTCTTGATTCTCTCTCTTGCAATAATACAGGGCCCAGTCACAGGCCACCAATGTTTACTGGGACATTTCAAACAGAAAGTTCCACTGGCATCAATCACATATCTCATACTGCTAATGCTTCTATAGAATCTGTGCCAAATTCCTATGGGATAGGGTCTTTATCAGAGCTTGATTACCCATATTCACGTGCAATTTCATCTGACGATAGGGCTTATCAGGAGAGGTTTCATCAAAACATAAGAGAAAACATGGAATCTAGTACTTTAGGGAACTCCAATTCCGTGGCTTCTACAAATTCCGAACGGGTGAGTTTTCTTGAGCATCTTTTGTGGTGGTACTTGCTATTTTGGTGAATTCTTCGAATACGTGTGTTATCTAGATGAGTTATGGTACAATTTTTGTGCAGTTAGATCTGCAAGCTGAAGTGGAACAGCTTCGTCTAGAATTACAAAATACTGTTGCCATGTATAAACAAGCTTGTGAAGAGCTTGTTCACACCCAAAACAAGGTGAGAGAATGAGCTCTTTATGACATTCCGTAGTTGATGCTCTTTCAACATGTAGTGCACTATGTCACAAAAGATTTTGGATTTCACACAATACCAGTTTCCCTCTCTTGAAAATCGTTTAATCTTTGTTGTTTTCAAGAGATATCTATATGGTTTGATCTTCCATGCTTTTCCAATCACCAGTTAAAAAAATTTTGTAAATGAAAATCAGCCCTAGAACTAGAAATAATGTATGGCTTTTCTATCCTTACTATGGAATGTAATCATCCATGCTTCAATTTGCAGGTCCAACTACTTTCTTCAGAATGCCTTGATGAAGCAAGAAGAGTGAATGCCGCTGTGGAAAGAGAAGAAACTTTTAGAAAAATTGCTGCAGAAGAGAAAGCAAAATATTTGCAAGCGATGAAGGAGGTTGAGGAGGCAAAAAACCTGCTTTCTAGGGAAGCTTATGAAAGGAATGTAGCCGAATTGAATGCTCTCAAAGAATCCTTGGAAAAGCAGAAAATTGTTGATGCACTCTTCTGTAGTGACAGAAGGTACAGAAAATACACCCGAGAAGAAATTGAAGTAGCAACAGATTTCTTCTCTGAGAGCAATGTGATTGGCCAGGGGGGATATGGGAAGGTCTATAAATGTAGTCTTCATCGCACTCCTGTGGCTGTTAAGGTTCTTCAACCTGATGCGGTAGACAGGAAACAGGAGTTTCTGAAGGAGGTGATTTCTGTTGCATACACTCTGCAGTTCCAATCCTGTTTATAACTGATTTTACCAATTTTATCAACTATCACACCTTTTTTGAAGAATTTTTTTTAGTTTTAAGTTAGATGCTCAGCAAAGATGACTCCTACCTTATAACACTCTGTCCAGCTGTCCTTTTCACAATCATACTCAAATCATCTGATTGAAAAGTTAATGAATTTTATATGCTACTATGTGGTTTCCTTTTTGTGTTTTATGGCTAGTCTTTATTAATTGCTAAATGTTTTCAGCCAGTCAAAATGGCTCAAATTTATTATTGTGATATAACATGAAATTTTTACCTCAAATTCTTTGCAGGTTGAAGTTCTAAGCCAGCTACGCCATCCACACATTGTTTTGCTGCTTGGAGCCTGTCCAGAGAATGGTTGCTTGATTTATGAATATATGGAAAATGGTAACCTGGAGGAACATATTCTCCTTCAGAATGGAAAACCTCCTCTTCCTTGGTTTATTCGGTTCCGCATAGTTTTTGAAGTGGCTTCTGGGCTTGCGTTTTTACACAACTCAAAGCCAGATCCTATTGTCCATCGAGACTTGAAACCGGGTAATATATTGTTAGATAGAAATTATGTGAGCAAAATAGGGGATGTTGGGCTGGCTAAGCTCATTTCAGATGTTGTGCCTGACAACATCACCGAGTACAAAGAGTCTGTTATTGCTGGTACTCTCTGCTACATGGACCCTGAGTATATGAGAACTGGCACTATCAGACCAAAATCAGATCTATATGCTCTTGGAGTTACAACCCTCCAGTTACTGACAGGTCGCCATCCGAATGGACTTTTGTTGACTATTGAAAATGCCATTACAAAGGGCTCCTTGGCTGACATTCTAGATAAGTCAGTTACAGATTGGCCACTTGCTGAAACAGAAGAATTAGCTCGAATAGCATTGAAGTGTTCAAAGCTTAGATGCCGGGACAGACCAGATCTTGACACAGAGGTCCTGCCAATTCTGAAAAGGCTTGTTGATGTGGCAGATGCTAGTTTAAAATTGGAAAAGAACAATGTATATGCTCCTAGCCATTACTTCTGTCCAATCCTTCAGGTGAAAGAATGTCCAGTTTATAATTCAATTATCGCCTAAGTATATCCTCATTTCATTTCATTGCACTCTGAATGAATTAATTTTCATTGTTTGGTAATTCAGGAAGTAATGGATGATCCTCACATTGCTGCTGATGGGTTTACATATGAGCACAGAGCAATTAAGGCTTGGCTTGAGAAACACAATGTATCACCAGTTACAAAGCTTAGGCTTCAGCATTCTACATTGACTCCAAATCACACATTACGCTCTGCCATTCAGGACTGGAAGTCACGAGTGACATTGTCTAGTACATAATTTTAAGTAGGCGTATGGCACGGTACGTTTCCTAGGAAATTATTTGATCTTGATTCAAGATAAAAAGAACGGTTCTTCACCTCCCCTTCTACCAAAAATATGAGAAAAGGGGGAAAGGGGATTGTATAATTGCAGTGAGGTTGAGAGTGTGGAACTTGATTTTGTACTTGGTGTGAATATTGTAAGGCAAGTAACTAGTTGAAAATGTGATTTTGCAGAAATTGTATAATAAATCCTTTTATTAACTCCTTCTAAAGCATACCCTTGTATATATAGAATTCAGAGTGTATTACAGCAAAGTTGTCTTTTATTTGACTATTACATCCTTCTTCATCTATAGCAAGTTGCCATAACAATGGCATAGTAGAAAGACAGGGCATTTTAAATTATTATATACATTTTTTTTTGGTTATGAGAAAAATGAGACCTGGGTTAGAACTAGAAATTCAGGCATTAACTTGTGTGAACTCAAGTGCATTTGCATCAGGATCTCGTGTAAAGATTGCGGGCCTCCCTGACTTGCTAAGTGTGTAAGGAATACCTGCACATATGGAACATTACATTAAGATCATGCCAATAGATATACTCCTAGATACTGCTCAAGTAAGGGGATTTTACCAGCTTTATCAAGGATTGCTTGCAGCTTGGATACATCCCGGATTGCAATGCAGGCATGACGGTCTCGGCCACCGTGTTCAGGTCTTCCGGTTAAGGGGTCTGGATTTGGAAGCTCCATCAAATGAATCATTTCAGCACCCACCCACAACCAAGCACCTCTATAGGGAAGCTTATCATGTGGCCTAGCCTCATTTATTTCAAGACCTAATTTACAATCATATATTGAATCAGAAATTCAGAATCCCTTTCTTTCCTTAGCAAAGTAACAGATGAATGGCAGCATACCTAAAATATTCTGATAAAACTCAAGTGACCTTTCAAGGTTTTCACATAGAATTCCAACATGGTGAACACCAACAACTCCATAATCTACAACAATCACAATTGACAGTCAAACAAATGTATGAGACAAACATGAAATACATATGGAAATCTTAAATTTCACAGCTTAACAGAGATGGCTGGGTTTCTCTGTTTCAGCTCTGAATAACTTTGACAAATCAGGTTTCCAGAAATGGATTTCAGGATTTGTTTTCCCTGAATTAGAGTTTTTACCTAACTTGTCAGCTGATTCTTTCTCAATTACACTTCCTTCAACAGAACCAGTAGCTTTTGTCTTCAAACATAACCCTTTAAATCTCTCATTTCTGAAATCAGAATGGGAAGTTTTGGATATTGTATTTGTAGAGATGGCACTAAAACTAGTCCGACTCAACTGCCAATCCAAAATCAAAGAAAGAGGGAAAAAGGGTTGTTAAAAATAAGTGAGTAATAAACTAATAATAGAATCTCAGCACAAATCTCTTCAATAACTGAAAATTTTACCTTGTTTTGCAGAACAATCGCTGCAGATGGACTGAGAAGAGAGGCCATGGCTTCACCTTTTTTTCTTTTATTCCCTTTAACTCGTTTTCACTTTTTGTGTTTCTGCTACTTCTATTCTATGAGCCACACTATTCCAAGTTAAGCCAGTCATTAATTCTTGGCTCAGGAGTTTTCTCAAATGAATAGAAGCCATCAGAGCCACTAATTGAGAATTGGGATTATTTTGTGAGAAAACAAAAATTTTAAGTCAGTTGTGTAAATAAAATAAATTTTGGGGCATCTGAGAGAAACAAAGAAAAAAAAGACCATGTGAGGAAAAAAACAAACTGAATGTAACAGTAAACATGGAATATTGGAATCTAATCTAAGCTAAGCTGTGTGCTTCTCTTCATGTGGAGGAAGCGTGGAAAGTCAACTGCCTTCGTCGTTGAAAACCGAGTGGGAATTTAGAAGACTATTCAACTAAAGTCTAACCTTACTTAGAAAAAAATTAATCAATCATTAATAACCATTTTAGGTGTGCATGTGTTTTTTGTTTTGTAATTCTAATTAAAATATTTCTGTCGAATTAAAAAATTATGGCATATATATATACTAGTAGTATAAAATAATTCTACAAATAAGTCTATTTCAAATTCAAAGCTAGTTTTTTTTAGATAAATATCATTTTCATTTCTTGAACCGCCTCCCCATCTAATTACAATTTAAATAAATCTCTATGTCCAAACATAAACTACCTATCTAACAAATAAACAAACAAATTACAAACAAACTCACATTCCGTGAGAGTTGAACTCAATACCTCATAGTCTGAGTAGGCTAGAACTAAAAGTTCAGTACTCTACCACCATGCCAAATGTCTGATGGCCAAATTCAAAACTAGTTAGTTTATATATCAGAATAAACTTTTAATCATGATTCATGATCAATGTAGATTATTAATTAATAAAATATTAGATCATACAACAATCTAGCTAACTCATTACTCACTATAAAAAAATGGGTTTTCTTTTATAAGTGGTTATGATGTAAGAAATCAGTTTTGCTGACAAGCCTCATCCATTATTGTTGAGCAATATTTGTCAAAAGAAATTTATGAAAAAAGGATAATTCAAATAAAAAATAAAATAATGTCAAAGCTAAAAACAAAAAGAGGTGTGTAGCACGGGGTTGATGGTTACAAGCTTGTCAGCTATAGCTGGTTGTTCGTACGTACAATGATCATAAGAGAAGAAAAGGATGTTGATTGTAATTACGGCGTAGAATAATTTGAGACTTTTCCGATATCTTAAAAGGAATGTCCAAGTATGAAAAGATCCAAAGAGAATAATGAAACTTGTGCTGGTCATCCATATTTTCTTCATTGTGTAATTAATGTTAATGTATGTTACTATAATACTCCCTCCGTCTCATATTATCTGTCCACTTTTTCTTTAATAGAAGTGGACAGATAATATGAGACAGAGGTAATACTTAGAAACAATAACCAATTTGCAAAAGTCAATTAAATATCATTAATTTGCATTGGTTAACAGCTTTAGTCTCCAATAGAAGGTCTCATATTCAAATCCTGACACGGACGAGGTGGGTTTAGGGATGAGAAAAGACTATCTCCCTTTATATCATATCGTTCAATTCCATTTCATGTTACAGATGTACGAAAAAACTTGAATACTAATCATAACTGATTTTTTTTTCTGAAGAAAATTAACACCAATTATAAATTAATTTTAGATCCACTACTTTGTGACTTAGCTGAACTGATTACTCGAAGCAACCATAGTAACATGATTGAGTGATTATAAAGTTTAGATTGGTTTAAATTTTTTATTTGATTTTTATCTAAAAAAAGGAAAAAAGAATATACCTTGAACAAGAGAAGATATTAATCAGGCTCCCCTTCCTTCTAGAAAAAAAAGAAATTCCTTTTTGACAAAAAGGAAAGTATCAGATCTATGTAGTTCTCGGCCCCTTTTTTTTATTTCCCATATTTTGACTAACTACTTTTAGACTCAAAAAGAAGATAGAGTATTAATAAGGTGTATCATGATTAATTAAGTCATCAAGTTAATTAAGGATTAACATATGCCGACATCTCATGTTAATCAAGGATTAATGGATAGATTGATTGATAGATTATTTTGTATTGTAAAGAATAAATGCATTTATTCATGCAAGGCAAGGGTCTTAACTCTTAAGAATTTCATAATAAGGACCAAAGGTTGTTAAATCTTAAAAAAGCGTAAGTTTCTTCTAGAGAGTCATACTCTAAAATGGAAGGGAATTTCTAAAAAGGTTTAATTATCCTTTACCCCTTTTACTTTTAGTTTAGTTACTTCCCTCTGCCTTCCTTACCCTTCCCTACCTCCATTTTTATTTAACGAACCTTCTTCCCATCCTTCCCTTTTCCCAAACGTGTTCCTTCAAAAAAAGAATCCAAATCCCCCACAGGTTTTCTTAATAATAAAAGGGAAAAAAGAAAGGAAATTCCTCGTCTCCGAGTTGCGTAATATATTTAAAACAAAAAAATTTTAAAAATCCACAGAAAAATAATGAAAAGTCAAGTCACCGTCAAAAGCCTCCTTTATACCGCGTTCACACCTGCGTTCCCACGCGCTTCCTTATCACCTGAACTCGCTAACCGCGTAGGACGATGGTGCGTATGTATATAAATCACCAAATCCTCTCCGTTCCCATCTCCAATTTCAAATCCATCTGCTTTCACATTTCGTCAATCAAGCCATATTCAAATTCAATCAACGAAAAAGAAGCAAACCCAAACCACCACCCCTCTTTACTCTCACTACTGATTAAATTAATTACATGGAAATCGGTTCTTTCACATTCCTTTCTCCAGAAGATTTCTCTTTCAACAACAACAACAACAACAATTTCTCTAATTGGTTTCAAGATATGGATAATGGGTTCAATGGGAACGGCAAGAAAAGGGGTAGAAAAGATGATGAATCTTTGGTCAATGAAGAATTTATGAAGAAGAACGGTGTTGGGGATATACTTTCCTCCCTTTTGTTGTTGGATGAGGAAGCAAAGCAAGAGCAACATCAATGGGTAACTGACTCTGAGCAAGAAAGGGCTTTCTTCCAGTCCAATTACCAGGAAAAAGTTCAGGAAATGAATAATTACTTTGATCAGTTCCAGACCCATTACTCTGAAATGGACGAATTGGATACTTCCAGAAACAAACGCGCCCGTAATTCAACTGTAGCAGCTGTTGCTTCCGTGGCGGCGGCGGCGACGACCACGGTTTCAGCCGGTTCTGACAATGCGGGCACATCGCAGTCCGGCAGTGGGTCCGCCCCGCACAGGCGGTTATGGGTAAAAGATCGATCTAAGGATTGGTGGGAGAAGTGTAGCCACCCGGATTTCCCTGATGAGGAATTCAAACGCGCTTTTAGGATGAGTAAAGCCACCTTCAATATGATTTGCGAGGAATTGGAGCCGGCGGTGATGAAAAAGAACACGATGCTCCGCGACGCGATTCCGGTTCGTCAGCGCGTGGCGGTTTGTATTTGGAGGTTGGCCACAGGGGAGCCGCTACGGATGGTATCGAAACGATTCGGACTGGGGATTTCCACTTGCCACAAGCTGGTTCTGGAAGTTTCCACCGCCATAAAAACCGTCTTGATGCCTAAATATGTACAATGGCCCGACGAGAACAACATGAAGAGGATTCAAGAAGAATTCGAGGCCGCCACCGGGATTCCAAACGTGGGTGGCTCAATGTACACTACACATGTGCCCATCATTGCACCAAAAGTTAGCGTGGCGGCGTATTTTAACAAAAAACACACGGAAAGGAATCAAAAAACTTCATATTCAATTACTCTCCAAGGAGTTGTTGATAAAAGAGGAGTTTTCACTGACGTTTGTATTGGGTGGCCCGGTTCGATGTCAGATGATCAAGTTTTGGAGAAATCTGCGTTTTACCAACGAGCCACGAGGGGACTTTTGAAGGATGTTTGGGTTGTGGGAAACAAAGGGTATCCATTAATGGACTGGGTTTTGGTCCCTTACACTCATCAGAATCTGACTTGGGGTCAACATGCTTTCAATGAGAAAATTGGGGAAATTGAAAAGGTGGGTAAGGATGCATTCGCTAGATTGAAAGGGAGATGGTCGTGTTTGCAAAAGAGAACTGAAGTTAAGCTTCAAGAATTGCCCGTTGTGCTTGGAGCTTGCTGCGTTTTGCATAATATTTGCGAGATGAATAATGAAGAAATGGACCCTGCGCTTCAATTTGACATTTTTGATGATGTGTCGATCCCTGAGAATAACTTGAGGTCTATGGCTTCCGCACAAGCTAGGGATCACATTGCCCACAATTTGTTGCACCATGGCCTTGTTGGCACTGGTTTTCTATAGTGTTTGATTAAATTGTTTGTACTATTTTTATTACTTTTTGATGTAGAATCTATTTTTGTAGTCATTAGATTAGATTTTGCTTGGAATTCTTTTTGGCTATGGCAATAAAAGATTATCATTCTTCATTTACTTAATATATCTCTCTCTTAACTTGTTTCAGCCTTTTGTCAACATTCTACTATTTTATTAGCTTAATTTAAACAATCTCTTCTTCGGCCTGAAAAGAATTCATAGAAATTAATGAAATTTTGTGAGTATAGTCAATGCATTTTCTACATGTGTTCATGAATCTTTTGAGTTTTGACCCTCAACAATTCTTCCATGAACCATAGTTAAAAAATTGCTGATTTTTTTTTAATCTTATGGTCATACCTTTTTTCAGCTACAACAATCCCTTGACTGTCTTTTTTTTTTACCCCGTTCGGTATCCAAGGCGATTTCTGACTAATACGGATCCGACTCGCGTCGCGCACCTGATTATGGTGGATGAGTCTACTAACGGGGACAACTATGTACGCAATCCGAGACCTTTTTAAGCTGAAACAAATCCCTTACGACTTGATCTAATCGCTTGATTGTCCAATTTGGATCATTAATTTTCACACTACTTTACAAATTACAAATTGTAATGTAAATTATCTGGAAACTTTGTTTGCAAGATATGTTGATTGAACATATTATCAATTGTTGACTTGTTGTCCATATCTCTGTTATGATTACATCATGATTTGCTCATAGATGACGTTAACTTCACCCAGAATCTATCATCTGAGGACTGAGAATGAACATTTTCGTTGGTCCCATGTATTATATGCTCCCGTGAGCTTTAACGTTCCTTTTTCAATCTAAGAAAGTTAATCAGGTACAAGCGTCTGTAAGCGATTTGATAGTTCCCATTTCCCCTGACCGTTGATGATTCAGAAGGGTCCCATCTGAACTTAAAACAATATTTATTGAAATCATCGACAAATCAAGACCGTTAATTTGTCAAGTCTGACCACCCACACTGGTCCACGCTGATAAAATCCGACGTGTCGGGCCACGCAACATGCACAAGTTTATCAGTTTCCAATGGGGCCAGGGCCACCCATGAGTTTGTGGGACCAGAACCAATTGTCAATCACCACGTGTCAATAAGCAAAGTAAAGGAAAAAAGCTTTATTTTTTTCTTTTCTTGTTTTTTACAGGCATCATTCGTCCCCCTACATATAAATAACCTGAGGCCCCTTGGCCTGCTTCGTTGTCACAATCCACCAAAAACCATACAAGAGAAACAGAAAGGAAAAGAGTTTCTTGTGAGAGAAACAGAGGGAAAAGGAGGGTAGAGTAGTTATAATGGAGAGCGACAGGGCGGCGGCGGAGGAGGAGGTGGTGAAAGCAGGGGAGGAGGAAGACGATGAGGTGGGACCAATGGCGGAGGACGATGAAGGCCAGGTGACCAGCTTGACGCTTGAAAGGGTGGCTGCGGCTAAACAGTTCATTGAGAGCCATTATAAAGCCCATATGAAACATATCCAAGAACGCAAGCAAAGGTATATTATATATATGTGGCAAAGAAATGTTTTGTAAAATGTTGCATGTTCGATTATATCTAACATAATTCCTTTTTTTTTGGTCAATCTTTTTGCATGACCTTATATCTTTTGTCTTCGGATGTTTGTTTTGTGAAGATCTTGTTTTGGGTGCTTTCCAGTTTCTAGTTTTTCTTGGAATAATGGCCATTGATTTGGAAGTTGGAATTTGGTCAGAATTTTGATTGCATGGATTGTTAAAACTTACAATTGAATTGAATGTAAATTAAGATGAAAATATTTCTGTTGATATCAGAGTTAATCGATCGGTTTTAAAAAGGTTTTGCTTAATAGATGGATTAGGTTTTTGCTTCCAAGGTAAATGAATATATAAGAATGAACGACAATACTTCAAGCTGATTGCTTGAAGAAAAAAGCTGTTGATATTTGGGTGCTAAGTAAATTTGCAGAGGAATATAGAGAAAAAGTAGTTTATCTAAATCTTTTTTAAGGAAAATGTTTAAGTTGTCAAAATTTAATTTTGTATCATTTATATGGAAACAACAATTCCAGAGTTGCCATAACAGGCACGAAAAACTTAAAGCACTTTCCATGTAACAATTTGAGCATAAATGTACACTCTTTTTTACCAAATGAACCAAGTTCATCAAGAAAGAAGTAGAAATTAACTTTTAATGCAAGAAGAAATTATATGTTTTCATTAAGGTGCAAGTCCACTTGTCTTAAGGAGAATGAAAAAAAAAGGGGCCATTAAAATTGCCAAATAAGGGCTTTGTCCAATGTTAAGATGATTGGCTAAGGGCTAAGGCTATGGCCTATGGGAGGTTCAAAGTTCAAATCCACCCCCTTTCTGTGATGCTCTGCTTTTTGTTAAGTAGTTTTTCATTTTGTAAGTGATCTCTCTTTGCACATAAAAGGGCAGGCATTGGTGTGTTGGATTTATTCTTCTTTAATTTACAATTTCAATTTTGCCTCTCCTTCCTTTTATTTTTGTTCCTTGCAATTCTTTGTGTTTACCTTAGATTATAGTAATTCTATGAAAGAAACTTATTGATAAGAGATTAGATTATAAGGTGCTTGACTTTGGGATATCCTGACAAATTTTATGAACTGCAGGCGTTCAGTTTTAGAAGAGAAGTTGGCATCATCTGATGTTCCAGAAGAGGTACAAATCAATATGCTGAAGGATTTGGAGCGCAAAGAGTCAGATTATATGCGGCTTAAAAGGCACAAGATCTGTGTTGATGATTTTGACCTTTTAACCATGATTGGGAAAGGGGCTTTTGGAGAGGTTAGAAATACAAAAACTGTTTATAATATTCACTATCTTCTGCTCATTTTGCATAATATTACTATATTAGTTTACCACAGGTCCACAACATTTCAGATAATCCTATTTCCCCTGGGTGTTGACAGCAGATAAGAATTGTTGCCTATGCATATGCTTATTAAATGTGGATTTTGGGCTGGACATTTTCCTTTTCTTTCCCCTGCTTGAGTGCTACTCCTATCACTTCCAATATTTATTAACATTATTTTTTAGAATATTTAGATTTTGTTTTCTATGGTTTGTAATTTACAGGTAAGATTGTGTCGAGAGAAAAAATCTGGTGATATTTTTGCAATGAAAAAGTTGAAGAAGTCAGAAATGCTTAGCAGGGGACAGGTAAGATCAGAAATCTTTAGTTATGTGATTTCAGTTTTTGCATTTACATAATTTTCTCCCTCTTCTCTCTACTGTATTCTTTCATGATAGAGAAAACTCTCTCGCTCATGATGCTGTCCTGTTCAACCTGTTTCATTTCTTTACACTCACAGATTTTATGCATATACATAGGTTGAACATGTAAGAGCTGAGAGGAATTTGCTTGCAGAAGTTGCCGGTGACTACATTGTGAAACTCTATTATTCTTTTCAAGATGTGGAGTATTTGTATCTAATCATGGAGTATCTGCCTGGTGGTGACATGATGACTTTGCTAATGAGAGAAGACACCCTGACAGAGACTGTGGCTAGATTCTACATTGCTCAAAGTGTTCTGTCGATTGAAGCTATTCATAAACATAATTACATTCACAGGTTGATATCCGTTTGTTGATTACCATCTGAAATATCAGGAAGTTTATTGTTAAGACTGAAAGTCTAATCTGCTCAAGCTTTTTTGATTACTATCACATCTTACAAGCATGTATTTGTTTCTTTATCCTTCCTCCAGGGACATTAAACCTGACAATCTTCTGCTGGACAAAAATGGTCATATGAAGCTGTCTGACTTTGGTCTTTGCAAACCTCTAGACTGCAGAAATTTATCTTCTATAAATGAAAATGAAACCCTAGAGGATGAGAATTTAAATGAATCAATGGATGTCGATGGGAACTTTCCTGAATCCGGTACAGGAAGGCGTTGGAAAAGTCCCCTTGAACAATTGCAGCACTGGCAACATAACAGGAGGAAATTGGTAGAGCTATAGTTTCTTTTTATTAAGTTACAAATCTATCATTATAATGCATGCATGAATATATACAGGAAGCATCTTCACCTAATCTATTTCAGAGAATTCCATGATCTGAACTCAGAGATAGTAATATCATAATGGATTTAAATGAATATTGTGTCCCTGCATGGTGGCATGGTGAGTGTATTTGTAACAGAGTAACATCGTTTCAAGAATTCATCAACAATTCAGATGTGTGTTTGGTGAAGTATGGTAGGAGAAATAACAAGATGGGGAATGAGGTTTAAATTGCCTGAGATGATTGAGTCTATCAGTCAACAAGAGGGGCTGCATCCTTGTTAGTAAAATTTTGGAGGGATATATATCCAATTATTTATTTTTTCAATTATTCTTAGTTAGTTTTTCTTCCTTTTCCAATGGCAGGCATTTTCAACAGTTGGAACACCTGATTATATTGCGCCTGAAGTATTGCTGAAGAAAGGATATGGCACAGAGTGTGATTGGTATGACTTTGAATGATACCTTCTGATGAGATTTGTAAAACTTCGGTCTTTGTTCCTGTCATCCTAGAGCTGCTTCTTTTTTCTTTTTTCTTTTTTTCTTTTCTTATTTCTTAGTTGAATACGGATTTAATAATTTTATATGCGGACATATTCGGTGCAAGAAACTTGGTTGAGAACATCCTGGTCATGTCCTTGTCTGAATGCCGAAGTCTTAAAAAGTCCAAAGAAACAAAGTCATGTTCACTAGAAAAGAAAATTTGATTGAGACCAAGATGAATATATGTTTTTAGTTTGTTGATGTTTTAAATTGTACCTTGTGAAAATGGTTGGCGATTAAGATGCAGTAGGAAATGCAAAAGAGTTGTCTGGTGACTTTCCCACTGCAATAACAGGATAAACTCTACATATTAAATTTTTGATGTACTTTTATAATATGCTTTGTATATGATCGCAATAAATGATTTTCTCTTTAATTAATTAGTTCAATTCTATCTGCTTGTAGGTGGTCACTTGGTGCCATCATGTATGAAATGCTTGTTGGTTATCCTCCATTTTACTCTGATGATCCAGTGACAACATGCAGAAAGGTTTATTTGCTCTAAATTATGTTTTAATTCTTCAGTCATTTCAAGTTGAATTATGGGAAATTAATTAGCTTTTAACTCACATTGCCCTATTTCAATGGTTCATCTATGCTTCTATGTAACACCACTATGTCTTGTCTGCCTCATTAGCATGCTTCTGTCCCTCATTTTGGTAAATCTTAATGGTAATCATAAGTGTTTCTGTTTCATATAATATTTAAGCTCTCTGACCTCTCTGAAAAGGTTCACATACTTTTTTTTCTTTATATTTATTTTTTTCTCGATGTGCTGACAAATGCATGCCAGATTGTGCACTGGAAAAATCATTTGAAATTTCCAGACGAGGCAAGGCTGACACCTGAAGCAAAGGATTTGATCTCTAGGCTGCTTTGTGATGTTGAGCATAGGCTTGGTACTTTAGGAGCAGACCAAATTAAAGTAAGTTACATAAATATCAATATTCATAAGTTACATAAATATCAATATTGGTACTTTAGGAGCAGACCAAATTAAAGTAAGTTACATAAATATCTTTTTGTTCTCATTTACACATATTAACAGTGCGTATAATTAGGCTCATCCTTGGTTCAAAGATACTCAATGGGACAAACTCTATGAAATGGAGGCAGCATTTAAACCACAGGTTGATGGGGAACTTGATACTCAAAATTTTATGAAATTTGATGAGGTTAGTTATTTGTTAAAATATCTGCACTTTCACGAAGGTTATTTTGGTTACTTTCCATTCTTGATGCCGGGTACAAGGCATTTTCTGCCTATGTTTTCATGGAGTCTACTGCTGAAATAAGTCTGACTGAACTGCAGGCAGAATGCCCACCAGCAAGAACAGGATCTGGGCCATTAAGGAAGGTATATAAACCTTTCTTCTAGGACTGTCACTCTCTACTCTCTACTCTACACTTTGAATAACTTAGGTTTTGTATGTTAGTTGAATATTTGTGGGTTCTAACTTCTTTACTACTGTTGACTTACACTGTACATTTGAATATCCTTGAGTTATCCAAACTTAACAAGCATAACTTGTTGCTATTACTTCTTACTTTTCCAACAGATGTTTTTAACCCCTAACGATCTCAATTTTGTGGGCTACACATACAAGAATTTTGCGGCTGTCAAAGGGTTACGCGGCCATTCATTTGGTATGGGATTTATTTTTACCT
>AWWV01012435.1:0-76619 GCA_001974805.1 Corchorus capsularis
CTTTCCAACAAGCCAGGCCCCTGCATGATTTCCAATGGAGAGTCAACCTATTGTTGCCTTCTGTCAACCAATTCACACTACTATCATTTGAAGCATTTCTGTTCTTGCTTCAAGTAAATGCACCTTTTATGTATTTTAGCTATCTGATCTCATCCTACTTCAGAACATTAGAGATGTCTGTTACAATTGTATGGTTCGATATGATGCATACTGCACTTACAGAAACAAATGCATTTTCCATCTACATATGAGGGAATTATAGGTCATTGCACATTTCTGGAAATTTTGTATGGGGTAATCAAGAGGTGGAGAATGAAGAAATAGGGAAAACCTACTGCATACTTTTGATCGCTAGCAAATAAGCCTTTTTATCTTGCCTAGAGAAGGGAAGATGGGAAAAGAGAGAAAGTGCCACTGCATGTGTTGCTCTAAACTATGTTTAATTCCTTTCATTGCCCAACATAGAAATTTTCTTACCATTTCTTCGACTGTTAGATATAAACGGGGGCGGACCAACAAGGCAGTCATCAACTGACTCATACCACAGTAAGATCTCATTCCTAGACTAGCATTATTGGGCTGCTTATTGTTTGCCACTTGCCAGATTGAGTTGCTCGTGAATGAGTTTCTGTTTTAGGTGATTCCGGTGTGGACTACTCTGCTAGCGACACAGAAACAAGGATGGTTTGATCATCAGGAGATGGAATGTGATATGAGTGACTCAATCCCTTCCATGTATGGCACCATGCATATAATGGATCAAAGGAGCTCTTCTTATTTTGATTGGTGGGTCTACCTGCTTATTTCAGTCAGGTTTCACCCTGATTACCTTGTTTACTGAAGTCTGCTACCGCATTTTCGTTGAACTAATAAGTGTATAGTAAATATCAATTAGAATGAGGAGAGCTGTTAAATGGGAACTGAAAATTTTATATCCATTTAGACTTTGAGATTGTATTGAGGTCCTGACTACCCAGGTTGGCAAAACAAATGAAACGCCTTTGCTTGTGGCAGTTTCTTCTAGTCCTCTTTCCCTCCTTTGTTTTGATATTCTAGGAAATTGCTGAAATGTCTAAACCAATGGTCAGGACTCAAAACACTGACTGGTTTTGTATGGAAGCCTTGTTCTCTGGCAATGATGTGCAAATCATTTGTCTCCAGAACTTGTCTGTCTTCACTTGAATTGTTTACCTACCAGATTGATTTTAGAAGAATCAGATGTAAGATGTTTTGAACTTTGAAAAATATATATATGCATTATTTATTCGTATCTATTGGATGAATATCAGTGAGATTAAAAGAGGTAATGCATACTCTTCCAAAACAAAAAACTTGAATTTTCATGCTCTTTGCCTGTTGTTTATTAATGCATTTGTTCAGGTATGAGAGTGTTAGCACATATAATTGTCTTAATGTGCTTATCATTTTGTACAAATACACTGATATTCAATAATCATATTGAATTCTGACTAATCCGAAGCTTGGATCCTGGGTGAAATTTGCACTTTATAATAGTAGTGTTTTTTGTGCAATATTTTATTATACATTATAAGAAATAAGAAACAATAATAATAGAAAGTGAAATTACCTAAAAACCAATCCAATTTTATTTTCTCATGACTTAACGAACAAATGAAGAGGGGTATTTTGGTACTTTCATGTTCGATTTTTTCGTTATTTGAATTGATGATTGAGGGTATTTTGGGAATTTTGTGAAAAAATTTATTTGTGGGTCCCTCTCCATAAACTAATATTTTTTTGTTGGATTATTTATCTAATGATCCTCATACTTTTATGCTTTATGTTATTTAGTCCTTTACAATTATAGGTTGGACGATTAACGCGTTGGCTTTTATTTTTTTTATTTTTTTCCTATTTGTCCGATTAAGGTGATTCAAGTGTCTATTAGAAGGCAATTTCATGATCTACAATTTTCATGAAGAATCCAAAAGTCAATTTTAATGTTTTGATTCTAAAAATTGCTTCCGAAATTTTATGGTTTTGATTGCCGGTCAATTTAATATCATATAATTTTTTGTCCACATGTCCGATTGAAGTTACTGAAGTGTCAATTAAAAGGTTATTGCATGATTTAAGACTTTCATGAAGGACCCGAAAGTTAAATTTGATTTACGAGTTTCATGAAGGGTTCAAAGGGGAATTTTTATGTTTCAAGATCTCCATTAACAAACATTTTCTTATTTGGATTATTTATCAAATGACCCTCATATTTTTCTACTTTATAATACTTAGTCCTTTACAAATTATATATTAATCTAACGTTTTTTTATTTTTTGTTTTATTTGTCTGGTTAAGTTGATTCATGTGTCTATTAAAAGGTAATTTCATGATCTACAACTTTCATGAAGGGCTCAAAAGCAAATTTTTATGTTTTAATTCAAAAAAAATGCTTTCTAAATTTGGTCGTTTCGATTGTTGATCTATTTAATACCATATAATTTTCGATCCACATGTCCGATTAAAGTTATTCAAGTGTCGGTTAAAAGGTTACTGTATGATTTACGACTTTTATGAAGACTCCGAAAGTTAATTTGATCTACGAGTTTCATGAAGGGTTTAAAAGGGAATTTTAATGTTTCAAGATATCCATTAAGAAATATTTTCTTATTTAAATTAGTTATCAAATGACCCTCATACTTTTCTATTTTATACTACTTAGTCATTAACAAATTATTCTATCTTATTCGATTTAACGCTTCATTTTTTTTATTTTCTTTGTTCTATTTGTCCAATTAAGGTAATTTAGGTGTCTATTAAAAGGTAATTTTATGATCTACAACTTTCATGAAAGACTAAAAAGCTAATTTTCATGTTTCAATTCTAAAAATACTTTTGAAATTTTGTGAATTCGATTGACAATTTAATCTCATATTATTTTTTATCCAGATATTCGATTAACAAAGATTCACAAAGATCCCTTCATAAAATTTTCAACCCCGCGTTACGGACAAAAAAACTATATACTAATCCTCATGTAAAATAGAGCATTATCATAAAGTCACAATGACAACATTTATTTATTGCTCAATTGAACTTAATTTTGCAAGCACTGAATTAAACTTAGGGTGTATTTAGTGGACCAATCCACCACTATTTGAGCCCAAACTGGTGGTGGACTGGTCCACCAGAGCCTTACATACAACATATACCAGTACCGATTGGCCTAGGTGGCCAATTGTCTTTACCAGTGCACTGCCGCTTTTTCCGCTGCAGGAAAAAGCTTCCAGCGAACCAACGTTTGAACATTTTTCCCTCAAAGTGTCCTTTCCTTTCTTTCCTTAGTTTTTTTTTCTTTTTTTGTCTTTTCTAATCATTAATCAAACCGATGGTTTTGTCTCCTTTTTTTTTTCATTTTTACTTTTGTTTTATATATTTTATTAATAATATAATACATTTTAATTTTATTTTATTTATTGATTAAACAATAATCAATTCCATATTTAGAAAATAATAGTAATAAATTTCAATAGATAAATAAATAAATAAATTATATTGAAAATAATTTTGATTTAATATTTAATACTATTAAATAATACTCTATACCCATATACCCATATACTAATTTAATAAGCACCATATATTTAAAAATAAATAAAATGATATAATCCCTTTAAATCCTAATACCCTTAATGGTCATTTTACATTCTAATCTCACCCACCGTCGTTTTCACTTAATACCCCCGTTTCTATCGCTGATTATAATCTCATCTGTACAGTACCTAATCTGATCCGTACAGTGTTTAATCTCACAATCTCAATTCAAACGGAGCCAATAGCACGACTCTACAAGCCACGGTGGTATGTTCTTTTCCTTTTAAAAAAAATAAATAATTGGTTGAGGAGCTTTTTGGATTTGCATTCCCCTTTTTGGATCTTCAAATTTAATTCGGTCCAAGTCATGCTTCATTTTATTAAGCTGATTTGTTGTGGTAAGTTGAGCCCATAAGGATTCATATTGGAACCTTGCTTAACTTGGACGGTATATTTACGAAATAATTAGTAGAGCAAAAGCTCAACCCAAATCCCTTGACTTGCAAAATTTCCTACTTTTAGCTCTAAACCGGAACCAATTTAACCTAATTCGCAATATTGCTCGATTAGTGAAGCAATTCGTGATTCTTAAATAATCTTTCTCGCGCTAGAGAAAGGACTTGAAGAAAAGAAGGGACGCAAGAGGAGGAGAGATATTGATGCACCTAAATGGATAGAAGAGGATCAAGAATGTTTCCAAAGATACCAAGATAATAGTTGAAAGGTTTTCTTTAATCAGCCAATTCGGTCCCACCAGTGAAATTACTCAAATCAAGATTCCAAATGCTCCATTGAATGCAGGCCAGATTGTTCGTTCCTTGTATCATGGAACCCAACACCGCCACACCATTATCGTGAATCCCATGATCCCTTCCTTTCCTACGGAAGAATTCTTGATGACTTAGTAAGACCTAATGCTATTGTCTATTGTCATCGCTCGCAAGAGTCCACCTCCTGCGAACCTTACCTTGATGTATTGGAGTGATTATACAGTGATTGGGATCTTAATGTACGTATCGTGAGGCATTACAATTTACAGCAGCAGGGATGTTGAGGAGTTGGATTGGGCTTACTGCAGGCTTTGGCAGATGAAGCTAAAGTTAATACTGAAGCTGTTACTGACATAGCTAATATTGATGGTAGATTAGCTTCGGCTCTGAATTCGAGATCAAGTATTGCAGTCAGGGATGGATCCACCATGGGGGCACCGAGGACACGTGCCCTCACTCAAATCCTTCAAGCCCGTGCATGAAAAATTAATCTAACGTGTTTTATTTTTGTAGTTGTACACCTACTAAATAACACCACTATATAATGGGAAACCCATTTAAGGAGAAAAT
The DNA here is from genome assembly GCA_001974805.1 of Corchorus capsularis. Classification (NCBI taxonomy): domain Eukaryota; kingdom Viridiplantae; phylum Streptophyta; class Magnoliopsida; order Malvales; family Malvaceae; genus Corchorus; species Corchorus capsularis. The sequence goes on from AWWV01012435.1 coordinate 4,893, forward strand.
CTCAAGGGCTTAATTCATGCGTGCCACTTGTTAAGGGACAGATCCACCATTGGGCAAGTGCCCTCACTCAAATCATTCAGCCCAATTAGTCTATGTTGTTTTATTTTTGCAGTGGCCAAATGTCCAATTTGGACATAAACCTTTCCGAACTTGCTCAATTTGAGCCTAAAGCATTAAAGTGCACCAAATTGAGCTTAAACGTTATCGAAATCAACTAATTATTTGGGCTTAAACTAGACAGTGTTTTGGCTGTGAAATGCACGCGCCGTTACCATTTCTATTTTTAGACTCAAATTGGTCACTTTTTGAAAGGTTTATGTTCAAATTGGGCAACTTTTAAAAGGTTTACCCTCAAATTGGTGGCTAAAAATTCGAGATGAACGCGTATTTTCTTTCACTAACACGTGCTTTATAGCGCGTGAACTTCAATTCCAAATTTTTGTCTAAATTAGGCCCAAATTGATTGGTTTTGGAAACCTTTAGGCTCAAATTGTTACGTTTTAAAAGTTTGGGATCAAATTGAGTAAGTTGGCAAACATTTATGCCCAAATTGAATATTTGGCCTTTTTGTAGTTGTATACCCACTAAATATGCAAAAATCCAAAACAATATAGTAAAAAACTAAATAATCACGCATTAACTATAAAACACAATAATATTTTCTACAATCGGTTTCACTTGGTCACTTGTATTTGTATATCTTGTTTTTTTATATTTTAAAATTTCGTTTTTATCATCCCAAGTCATAGTTAACTTCATAAATATATCCCTTCCGGTCATAAAAATTATGTATTTATCATATTTAGATATAAAAAATAATATTTATTTAAAATGTTATTTAAATTATAATTAAAACCTTTCCCTAGTATTTTTATTAGTGTCGATGATTGCTTTGGATGACCAATTAAAATATTGATAATGACAGCTTGGGTTTTATTAAAAAGTCTGAAAAGAGAAACAAACATAAAAGATTGGGTACTGAAGTGAAACTTCGGATCCTAGGACCAAAAAGGCCACATGGGTTACAAGTCCACCAAGTACCAACCTTAATTTGCACCCCAAACATGATTTATACTCCTATCTAAATTAAGAAAAATTAAAATCCAAATTTATGCATCAAATCTGAATCTTTTTATTTCCTTTTTTCTTTTATTTTTCTCTCTCACTTATGGATAAGCCGCATCTCACTCTCATGCAAGCTTCCATTGTGGCCAACATGAGCTGGTCAAATAATTGGACCCACCCTCAAATAGTCATTTCTGTTTTGTTTAAACTAAACATTTTATGCTTTTGGATATGAATTATGATAGCCAATATAAGAAATCAGTAGTTTTTTTTTTTAAATCAGTAGTTTAAAAAAAATAATTTAAGGAAGTGAAAATCTAAACAATCAACATCAAACCATCAGTATATATAATTGCCAATATATATAAGATAAGTTAAGAACTAACAACCTTAATATATTAAGTAAAAAATCAATTATAAGTATTACTTTTATATATAATATAATTATTATTATTTCAATTTATATGAATCTGTATTGTTTTATTAGAAATTATTATTTATATATAGTCATAACAAAAACTAACTGATCCTTGTAGGAGTACTACTTTTTAGGTATCAATCATAATTTTTGTAATGGATGCTCATGCTAACCAAACCAATTACACGGTTAAGTCATTATTAATTCACAATTTCACATCAAACTTTATTGATTCTACTCATTTCAGAAAAAACCCCCTCTATGGATTAAAAAATTTAAAATTATTAATTTATCAAACTTGATTTATCTTAATATTAATATATTTGATTTTTACATACTAATGTGCATAAATTTCTAACCAAGTCACCTTAAAATATTTTTATTTATTTATTTATTGTTTCCTACTCGATAGTTCTTACTAATTCGGATTCGATCCGTGTCGCACATTGAGTTTAAAAGGTGAGTCTACCAATGGGGTGACTGCATATTGAACATGAAACTTGTTTAAACTGTAACAAACCACATATTACTCGATCCCAACACATGCGACAGTATTTTTATTTAGTTTACTTTTAGTTAATTCTAGCATATTTTATTATATAATATATATATATATATATATATATTGCCAATATAAATAAATTAACCATTTTCCATATTTGTCTTTCTTTTAATTTTTGGATTCTATGTATAATCTAAGTCCAAATCTTTCTTCAACTAGAACTAGAATTACATTTTCTCGTTAAATTTCAGCAAGACAAACATTACCCATAAACTCCCACCCACATTACAAAACCACGAGCTGTCTTAGGAGCCGGCTCAACATATTTCTATTTACCAAAAACAGCCCCGCTCCGAAACTCCACATCTTCGAATCCAAGTACAACGAAGCGTGGGCATAATTGTCATTTAATTAAACCCAATTCCATTGCCGATCAAAACACAGGGGTGCTTTCGACCTCCATGGCCATGTACGAACTTTCCACTTTCGATTCCGAGCTTCGAATCGATTACGTAAACCGAATTCGTATCCTTAATTTAAAGAATCTTATTATTGCTTTGCTAAATATTGCGGCCTCCGTCATCACCTCTTCTCGCGATTCATTGAAGGTAGATTTGAACTCACATTCTTGATTGCAAGCTCTAGGGTTTTCTTTTTTTGAAATTTTAATTTATTTTATTGACTTTTTATTTCAACTCTGTTTTCCAATATTCGCGTTGATTTAGTTTTTAGGGTTTTTCTGCAAATCTTTTAATTAGTATTATTAATTATGTTTCCAATTGTCGAGGTTTGATGAATGAAGTGTGATTGAGATGTAAAATCGGGAAATTAGATAATAAAATGGTAATTCTTAAGCTTAGACTTGCTTTACTGTGTTAAATAGAGCATTTAATTTGAAGAAGCTGGATTTTGTTGATAAGTCAAAAAAATGGAGACATATTAAGGAATTTAGCTGAAGAAAATGCGGATTATGTTTTGTTTTGCTGTCATGTGATGCGATTTTAGTTTGGAATTGATTTAAGTAAGGACAGTGAAGTTGAAGGCAATTATATGTATAATTGTCATGGTCAAAAACAGAGAAACTGATTCACCAAAAAGAAAAAAAAAAAACAGAGAAGCTGAATAGCAATGTTGAGCTGGAAATAATTAAAACGGGAATGCCTCTCTTACTGACTGCTCTGTCTGAGAAATCTTTGCCAACTGAAATCGCAGTCAATTTCATTATATCAATATTGGCGGTCTGCTTACATTTTAACTTGGATGAGATAGACATTTAGTTTATATTGATATAAAATAAAGTATGAAATCTGTTGATGATGTTGGTTTTCTTGCATTGAGTGTGATTAATATGTGTAGGGCTAACTATTGGGTAAAACAAGGTAAACTGCTTTTAACGGTTTCCCCCTAATGGGCCTATTGCATGCACCTTCATGAATCAGGTATGATAATAATGAAGATAGTAAAATATTTACAGCACAAGTTGTGGAAGGTGATGAATGTCATCTTAGTTTTATGGTCTTTGATTCTTATAACTACTAGTGATTATCACTAAACTTGGTAATTAATCCACTACTTCTTGTTGTATCTTTACTTAGAGCATTAAGAATCATATAACTTGAATTTCGATTGAGTTTGTTTGGAATCTAATACAAAATTTATACTCTTATTCTTAGTTTTTTCACTTATGCAGATAAGTTGTGCGTTGTCCTTAAGAGGTTAAAATCGGCCTTTATGTGCTATTGTACTACAATTTTGTCATGCACCGCTGTATTTATTGGCTTTGTAACGCTGTGGATTTGCAAAATCTGATGCAATGGCGACCTCTAGCAAGTTTGATCTGTCTTCTGGTAGCCCAGATAGGCCACTGTACACCAGTGGGCAGCGTGGAGCCCACTTAGCTGCTCAACTAGACAGATCAGGTAGTTTCCGTGAGACCATGGATAATCCAATTCTATCTTCTCTGCCAAGCATGTCGAGGAGCACTTCTGTAGTAGCCCAAGCAGATGTATCCAACTTCTTTCAATGCTTGCGGTTTGATCCCAAGGTGGTCGCTGCTGATCATAAGTCTAACCGTCAAGGAGACTTTAAACGGCACATTGGTGTTGCTCTTGGCGTTTCCGCTGATGAATCTCCTACTATTTCGTCAAAAGGCAAGCTGCTACCTTCTCCCATACCAGAAGAAATCAAACGAGTTAAGGCTGGTCTACGTGATTGCTCTGTCAAAGCCAGGTAACTTAGTAATTTTTTTTGTTTTGGATTGAAGCTGTTATTAGTTATTAAAGTGAATTAGTTAACAGGGAGCGTATGAAAACTTTCAATGAAGCGTTATCAGTATTCAACAAGTTTTTCCCAAGCATACCGTCTAAGAAGAGATCTCGATCTGAAAGTTTTTCCAGTGATCGACCTAATGCGTTGTTATCTAGTGACCGATCAGTCTTGGGACCAACCATTGGTAAAATGGGAATGCATAATCATTCCATAGCTGGAGGTTTTGAATTTGAACAGCAGAAGTCAGAAGAAAGGCCTAAAAGTGCTGTTCCAAATAAACGTACTCGGACTTCAGTGGTGGATATGAGGGTCTGTATTTTGATATCTTCCATCTCTATCCATTATATACAGTTATTCAATTAACTTGTGCAATGGCTGTGACACGTATTATATTCAAGTATTATTGGGATCAAAGAGTGCCATGTCCCAATGTGGTTATTTTTGTCAAGATTCCTTCTCATATTTCTCTTTTCCATCATGTTTGTACTCTAGTAGTTGATTTCTACTTTTCCATTTGATGCTGAGTCTAAAGCTCAGTTCCTCCTTTTGATCTAACAATGGTGGTGGTTTTGTTTTCTTCACTCTTCCTTTTTAATAGATTTCCTTATGTATTGGAAATACTGAGTTGCTGTTTGTCTTACTGATAGGAAATTTCCTGTTAAAGAAATCCATACAAATTTCTGCTTTATACATGCACTGTTATGGATATGGTTTTCCATTGCATTTTCTTGCTCTTCTGCTTAGCAATAGCTGTGATATCTTTGATCTCATCCGACTGTCTTCATGCGCAATTTGAGTGTGTTGTGACTTATTTGCATCAATATCTATTGAAGACAAGACTTAACATTTCTTCTAATGAATCTAGATGGATATGCGGAATAATGCTCCTGGCAGGCAACCTGGTAATGCTGACAGGGATAGGGAAATGCTTAGGGTTTCAAACAGTGGTGCAGTTCAGGGTGAAGATCGAACTTTATCGGGTGGTGTTGATGGATGGGAAAAGACAAAAATGAAGAAAAAGCGTTCTGGCATAAAACCTGATGTATCTCCAAGTATAATATCAACGAAACCCATTGAAGGGTACCGGGAATCTAAACAGGGAATGCAACAAAGGCCTGTTACTGATGCTCGATCAAGGTTAAATAATGACTCCCATGGGTTCAGGTAGGTCTGCTGCAAGTGCTATTGTTGTGGACGGTGACTATTTGAATGCTTGCCTTAATAATATCTGTTAAGTAAATATGCACAGTATTGCTAGGAGGCAACATCCCTCTGGTATTGATAACCCCTATTATCACTGGAAGCTTTTACCATAACAATATAAAAATCATCAACGTCATTGTTAAGATATCATGATTGATATTTTAAGTCCACTGCCAAGTATTTGTAGGAAGAAGGGGCTTCAATCATAGTAATAATGGCAGTAGCAACATTGGTCCATATTTTCTTGTAACCTAATGTGTCATGCTAGGACTGCATTCTTGAAGCTTAGATAGAAATCAGGCTTGAATTGGAAAGGGCAAGTTGTTTCTTCCTCTATGTTTTTAGTTACCCATGTTGTGGATGATATTCTGAATCACAAATGTCAAACTTGTATTCTATGCTTCTGAGGTTCCTTTTTATTTTGATCTAATCTTCTGATTAAGATCCATGCCCATGATTTATATGCACTAAGACATAATTCTTACTGGGGCCTTTACCTCATGCTTAGAGACTCTGCTTTCTTTATGGTTTATCATAGTGTATCTGTAGAGAAATTGTCGGGGGTTTTCCTTGGTGTGTGATTTTTTTCAAAATGTCCTATTTGGAGAATTCTGATGAACATTCTTAAAACTTTTGATTTATGCTATTCATCTTTTTATATAACAAATCTATAACCTATTACAGATCGGGAATTGCTAATGGATCTGGTGGAGTTGGAAAATCAGAAGGCATCTCGCAGGCGACAGGCTTGGGTCCGCGGTCATCTCTCCCTAGAACTGATCTGGACAACAGTTCCCTTCTCAATGAAAGGAGAGATCGCCCTGTTGCTTCTGACAAAGAGAGAGTGAATCTCAGAGCTGTTAACAAGTATCAATTCTTTTCCAAATACATACTTTCATTTTTAGTTTTTTGTCCATCTTATTTGGGCCATCTTTTTCCTGGCTCCTGGATTATTTTTCTTTATTGCACCTTACTACATATGTTTACTTATTTGTACACCCTTTCGTCTGTACAATGTGCAGGATGAGCGTTCGTGATGAGTTTAATTCAGCTAGTCCTACTTCAAGCACCAAAATGAATGCATCTATTCGCGGTCCACGATCGGGTTCTGGAGTTGCTCCTAAGTTGTCACCAGTTGTTCACAGGGCTACTGCATCTAATGAATGGGAGCTTTCTCACTGTACAAATAAACCACCTACTGCTGGTGGAACTAATAATCGCAAACGCACAACATCTGCTCGGTCTTCATCACCCCCTGTTGCCAACTGGGCTAGCCAGAGACCACAGAAGAGCTCCCGTACTGCAAGACGAACGAATCTTGTTCCTATTGTTCCAAGTAATGATGAATCTCCATCTCTGGATGCTGTGTCTGATATGACAGGTAATGAAATTGGGTCAGGATATGCTAGACGCCTGTCGAGTAGTTCTCCCCAACAAGTTAAACTAAAAGGCGATGCCTTATCTTCGGCTGCTCTTTCTGAGAGTGAGGAATCTGGGGCTGCTGAAATTAAATCTAAAGAGAAGGTGAAAAAATCCGATGAAATAGATGAGAAAACTGGACAGAATGTTCAAAAAGGATCTACTTTGGTCCTGTCATCAAGAAAGAATAAGTTAATCAGTGGAGAAGACATCGGAGATGGTGTTCGTCGACAAGGGAGGACTGGGAGGGGTATTGCTTCTACGAGGTCTCTTATGCCAATGACTGTTGAGAAGTTTGGCAATGTGGGAACAGCAAAACAGCTCAGAAGTGCCAGGCTTGGTTTGGATAAAGCCGAAAGGTTAAATATTCTTTCCTACCTGACCACTTTCTACCTTTCTCCAATAATCTGTCTTTTATTGTGGTCTAGAAACATGATTTTTTTCTAATAAAGATCTCATAGTTTGATGAATATTTTGCTCAGCAAGGCTGGCCGTCCCCCAACTAGGAAGCTCACTGACCGCAAGGCCTATGCACGTCAGAAGCATGCGGCAGTCAATGCAGCTGCAGATCTTCTTGGTAGTTATACTTCCTTAAATATCTATGCTTCACAAAGTTTTCTGAATTTCTAAATCCACAACTACATGCTTGTGGCTTCTAATCATTTTTGAATCGATTTTCTTAGTTGCTTCAGAGGATGGACATGAAGAGTTGGTGGCTGCTGTAAACGCTCTTATCAGTTCTGGTAGGGCCTTCTGAAATCTTTAGTCTTTTTGTTGTCAATATACTTCTATTTTCCTTGTCCATTGGTTAATTTTGCATTTGTTGCAGCACATGCCTTTCCAAACTCCTTTTGGAGGCAGATGGAGCCATTTCTTGGTTTCATATCTGACGCAGACATTGAATTTTTGAAGCAGCAGGTATCCCCCCTAATCCCAATTAATACGATTGATAGTCAGTGTTATTTTGAGACCTTATAAAGCATACTTTTACTTAGTGTGTGGTTCTTAAAACTCCTTCACGTATTCTACTTATTATGAAGATTAAAAAATGTTGGAAAAATCTTGTTGGTTTAAATCTTTTAACGAATGCTACTACATATGAACTATTAGGCACAATTAAGGTTCCTTCCTTTTAGGCCACGGTGGAGGGATTTCTTTTCATTGGGGTAGAAGGGAATTCGACCTAGACCTTGACCCTTCATTTAAAGGTTATAATCATGAGGATAGGCATGAGTTGTTGCTATTAGTTATATATTCATAAATCTTTGAGAAAAGGAAGGAGTTAAATAGATGAATTAGTAAATACGTTCATGTTAGTAGGTACTGATGGTTTTGAACCATATAGTTTGTTTTTGGTATTGAACACTATGCCATTGTAGTTTAACATGTCAAATTTATTTATATCACAGTAACATTAGGAGTTCTGTCTGCAATCAACCCCCCCCCCCCCCTCTCCCAAACCTTTTCTTAATTGCATTGTTTTCAATGCACAAGGCGAAGTAGCTTAGTTAAGGATGCAACTCACCTTCTTTGTTTCTCACTAAGTTTCCTAAATATACTGGTTTTTTGTTGTAATTGAAGTTTGAGATTCAAGAACCCATCTTTTTCATAACTATTTTTGTCTATATTTAACTCCTTTCTTATTTTTCAGGAACTCTGTCAAGTCACCAAATTTGGTTCATCACCAGTTCCTTCTATTATAGATGGTTGCAGCACAATCTCCAATGGATATGGCTTGCTGGAACATGAAAGAGATGGCGGAATTGCTTCCATAACGCCAACAGTCGAACTCCTTTCACAGCAGTCAGTCCTGGATACAAGGGACAATAATGTGATTCCCCTCTATCAAAGATTTTTAGCAGCTTTAATTCCAGAAGAGGATAGTGACAATGGAAATGAAGGCGCATTTAATCTATATGGAACTGGGTTTGAGACGGATGGAGAATTGGGATCCAATGGTTTGAGTCATATTGTTAATTTCCAATCAACTGGGCATGCTTTCAATGGTTATAGGATAACTGGGAAGCCAGAACATGATGATCCAGAAATTGATATGTTGGGAAACATGGGAATTAATTCAAATTTTAGCCATTCCATGAATGGTACTTTTCCAGATGAACTGATGCCTGGCATGGTTTGTTCAGACTTCCAGTATGAAAATATGAAGATAAATGAGAAACTCTTATTGGAGGCCCAAAGTATCGGAATTTTCTCAGAACCACCGGTTAGTCTACTTACTACATGAATGTTATATTCAAATTTTTTTTCTCTCCCTTTCTGTCTGTGTATTGTTATTTCACCCTGCGGTTGGACCTGTCCCTCTCTTTCATTTTTGTTTCAAAACTGATAAAGCTTATGATCTAGTAAACCTGGTCCGCATTTTGATTGTTGTCTTATTGGTTAATTGTCAAATGGTGCATTGCATGTATATCCACTGCAAACTTATTATCTTGAAGGGCAGTGATTTTTCTGACTCTGCATGGTTTACTGTAGATGCTTATCTCTGTCTAATTGTCTGTTTCAGCTTTGACATGGTTTTTAATATATTTAACTTAATGTCAATCTTTTTCAGCCTGACTTAGCACAGATGGAGGATGATGAAATACGTGAGGACATTAGTAAGCTAGAGGAGAAGCACAAGGAACAGGTAGTTTCTCAATGGAATTCTTGAAGCTCTTCTTTTTTTATTCTTCCTCTCTCTTATATGATAACAGTCATAGGATATTCAATTTTTTTTTTCTCTTCTATGCCCCCTGCTACTTTATATATTACCAGTAGATTTTCCATCATAAGATCAAGCTCCGATAAGTATTTATAATTTTATTTTGAATGTAATAGGTTTCAAAGAAGAAAGGCTTGCTTGATAAATTATTGAAAGCTGCCTCAGAAACTAGAGAAATTCAGGAGAAGTATTGTTTTGCCCTCACTCCATATAGCTTTTTATGCTTTACCTGTTTAACTTAGAGTCTTTGGTACTTGGCGTATATTAAACCTATCACTTTTGATGTAGGGAATTCGAACAACATGCTCTTGACAAACTTGTCACAATGGCTTATGAAAAGTACATGGTAATTCTCTTCATGTTAACTCTCCTTTTTGTTTTGGCATGAGAATGTTAAAATTGAGCTCTGGTCTAGAAGAAAAGGTTTTAGATTTAAAGGAAATAGTTGTCTGTATGGACGCAAACTAACAAAGAAAGAAGAGAAATTGAAAAAAGTAGAACGGACAGGATGTGGCAGTATTATTTAACCTTACCCAGCCACCCAAAAGAAACGAAAAATCTTAGTGAAAATCTTCTGTCACCTGAGAGGACCACCTTCCATTCGGTGGCACAAACTGCTTGTGATGCTTAGATAGTGAAGAGACAACATCAACATATGTCCAGAGGAATCTTTTGGTTCTCAAGTATCAATTATTTTGTCACATTTTAATTTTCTGGGATATGGATACTGGAATATCTTTTTAAGCCGTATGAAGAATTTGGCGAGGTGATATTTATCTAATAACTGTTACTTTCATTTCTCTCTTTAGTTGCATAGATCATGAAGGTAGTTAAAAAGCTAAGAACTGAATGGTAGTTAGGTCTTTCTGTTGCAAACTATTAGTTTATAAATAGAATGTTGTCATATTTGAGTTTGCTTAGTTCTGTTTCTTACAGAGCTTCATACCAAGGTGGATAAGGAATCTGCTTGGTGATCTCTGTTTACAGCTTTTCATTTTCCATTGATTATTTTTAATCATCTAGAATTGGAGTTTTTGTTTACCCATTAGTTATCATGAGAGATGCTGGTATTTTATTCCTGATGACTTGTTAATAATCTTTTAATAGACCTGTTGGGGTCCTACTGGTGGGAAGAGTTCCACTAACAAAATGATCAAGCAAGCTGCCTTAGCATTTGTTAAACGGACATTAGATCGATACAGTAAATTTGAAGATACAGGCAAGAGTTGCTTTGATGAACCAATGCTTAGAGACATGTTTCTTTCTGGGTCTTCCCGCCCAAATGGTGCACGATCAGTTGATACCCCTACAGATGGTGAATCTGGGAAGCCTTGTGCCAACAGTTCCACCCGTTCTCTGGAAGCTAGAACTTCAGGTATTTACTTGATGCTGATGCCTTTGGACAGATTGCATACTTTAATCTCAAAATCTGTGGTTGTGTCTTCACAAGTGTGTTTAGATCTTCTGTATCTGCAAAATGTTCTTCATGGATTGTCAATTTGGTCTTTTATGCAGCTTCCATCGTTTCTTACATTTGGCTATTTCTCTGGCAGGTCAAAATGTGGATAGCTATGCTGTTAATTCTTCTGATTTGCTTCCACCCACAAATCGGTTATCTGATCAAACTACTCCTAAAGATGATTCATGGTCGAACAGAGTAAAAAAGAGAGAATTGTTGCTGGAGGACGTAGTTGGTGGTACTATTGGTGCTTCTAGTGCCCAGTCAGGCATTGGAAGTTCTTTGTCTAGCAGTACAAAAGGAAAGCGGAGTGAGAGAGATAGAGAAGGAAAGGGACATGGTAGAGAAGTTTTATCTAGGAATGGAACTAATAAGATTGGTCGACCGGTATCCAATGTTAAGGGGGAAAGGAAATCAAAAACAAAGCCTAAGCAGAAAACAACTCAACTATCTGTTTCTGTAAATGGCCTTCTTGGCAAGATGTCAGAGCAACCCAAACCATCAACTTCTGTATCAAAGTCAAGTGAGATAACTGCCAATAATAATCCCAAAGAAAAGGATGATTTTGGCCTGGATGTATTGGATGATTTGCAGCTACCAGGACAAGATCTGGGTTCATGGTTGAACATTGATGATGATGGATTACAAGATCATGACTTCATGGGCCTTGAAATTCCAATGGATGATCTTTCCGACTTGAATATGATGGTTTGAGTTACTTTCTTTGTATAGTCTTGTTCATTATACTGTTGACAAACAAAAACATAATCAGTCATCAAGAAATGACCGTTACAAGGATAGTTGTTCAGCTGTCCGGTCCACAATTAGGTTACATAGATTCTTTGTAGACCCCTCCACAAGTTGATTTTCGAGTGAACCTTCTGGACGTCTTTTAATTTTTCTCTTAAGTTGGTGACTTCGACTGTAAAGATCTTTTGTTCGAACTAGCATGTCTTAGCAATTATATCTTAGCAAACACTGTATCCTGGCTGTAGCTTTTTACAAGAGAGAGCAATGCTCTTATTGTACATACATTTATATTCCCAATAAAATTAGCTTTTTTGTTCAGTGTAATTATACCATGTAATGTAATCTATAGGGGTTTTCTTTCCTGTGTTACTGGCTTGAAATTTTATTTTCGCTCTGCCAACTGCAGCTGCAGTTGAAAGTTGTATATTAGATGCAGTGATTTATCATCACGTTTGCTCACGAAGAAGCTTCTCTTCCAGAGTCTACGAGGTAAGAATGTACAGTGAAGATGTCAATACAATAGTTGACTGAGTTTTTTCAAACAGGGAAATGAGGATTTTGGTACTGACTACGGACTATCACCTTCAACTATATAATCAGGAACTATGGTAAGATCTTTATCTGCTGTTTTATATTTACCAAGCATAAAATGTTGTTGCAGCAAATTCAAGCTTCTTTTTACTGTGTTTCTAGGTACTGGTTTCGTACTCTCTTATTGATATTAGGTTACGCTTTAAGCCGTTATCAGTAAGAAGTCTGAATCTGAGTAAAAGTCCAAATGTTTGCAGGTAAAACTGTTCTCTTAAAGTTTCTGATCAAGATACATCGACCTGGCTGGGACTAAATGATAGCATCTGCCACAGTCTAGTAAGCCTGCATTACTGAGGTAAATCCAGAATACTGTCTTTCCATGCATTTTATGTTGTTTGCAATTGTTTTTCCGACATATCTCCTCTTCCTTCTTTTCCTTGAAGGCAATGAACTTGATGTTTTAAACTTTTAAGGCATATCACTTCTAGGACAGTTTTGAAGCCTCAGTGGCAATCCCTACATTATGTAAGCTTATCTTTGAATTTGTGCTCATCTCTCTCAACTTGCTGTATGTACATTGGTAGACATATTGGACGGGTCTATCAAGAATCGTTCTCCTTCATATTGAAACTTAGTTTCCATTTTGTTTTCTTCTCCACAAGAATGGAATGGTAGGTTTCAGAAATGTATGCCCTTGCTTTAGTTGTTATCATCCTGGTGAAGGCCTTGGCATTGAACTCTAGACCAATCTTTTAATTGACTCGATAACAGAATGATTAGTTCATGCCTTTTCAGAGTATAACTTCAAACTTCTAACGCATTATGACATTTCAAATGTCCTTTTGATGTCTCACTTGTATGTCGAAGTCTAGTCTGTTGATGGCCATGGTTAGTAGGTTTAATCACTTGTGCTGTTTCAAGTTGCTAGGTGCTGTACATGACATTGTTCCGTCATTCGCCTTCTCCGTTGTCGTTTAATAATTGCAATGCTTTGTTTGGTTACACCGATAGGGGCAAGATGATTGTGGGCCACTATTCTGGGATTTATTTGTTAAGGACTCTGATTCAACTTCCGGCTTTACAACACTTCTTAGTTAATAGTTAGGGATGATTGCTGTTATTGAATAGTTTGTGGTTTTGTGAATTCGTTTCTCTTAACACCATCAAATGTTCCTTCATCTGAACTCTGAAGGTAGACATGTGCTGCTGCATTCTGGTTATCTCCATTTCTGGCCGACGCCATTTTCGTTGCCTTGTACTTTCTCAGCTCAGATTATTGCAGGGATATAAAGTAGCAAGCGACTTTGGTATGTTTCAACTTTCAGTTCAATTCTTTGAGAGAGTAACGTGTTTATTAATTATTAGTTAGTACTCCGTATCTTATCAGCATACATGGGTTTCCCCTTTCTAGAAATTGGAAGTTTTCTGATCTCACGTGATGCTCAAAAGAAAGAATATACCCTATATGATTCTTTTAAAACTTTCGTAGGGGGGGAAAACCGAGTTTGGAGGGAATTGGAAATCAAACTCTCATTTTTGATTTTTCATCAATAAGATATTCATTTTCTGAAAAAGAAATTATGATGTACTACTCCTATATGACAACGCAAAAAAGTACAACAAAAAATTATTACAACAACTTCTTGCGTCTTTGACTAAATGGTTTTTGGTGTATAAAAAGCCTTACAAGGAATGTGAGAGCGTTTTAGCGTTGGCTTTTCTTTTTGTCTTTCTGACTAAAGTGGGTTGCTTAATCATGTAGTATTATTCATGTTAACATGCAAGTAAAGTATTTTTTTTTTTTGAATCTGCCACAGCCCACAGCCATTACCAAATTCCCTAATCAGACAGCTTTGCTTAGCTTTGCCAGGTCAGCTACCCACTACAAAATTAGTGCAATCCTCCTTATATACAGACAAAATGATTATTTTCAATTTATTGCATTTCCCCCTCCAGTTTTTCTAATTTATTCTATTTGATACACGCAATTTCATCATTTTTTTTAACTTGCTCAGCGTTAAAGGATCTATCAATTTTATGCCGAATTAATCCCCAGTTGAAGTATATAATAGTAATACGTTGCAAGACGTTTTGATATTTCATTCAACATTTAAACAAGTATACGCTTTTTAATTTATGATTAAATGTTTGTTGTCGACTGTCTACCTCATAAAATTCACATCATTCACCACTTGAGTTAATTATAAGTGATATTAATCAATTTGTTTGCTTATTAGTAGCTCGTATAACATGTTAATTTCTCCCATTATGTAATCTCGTTTTTTTTTTTTGGGTAAAATGTATGGGCAACCAAACAAACCTTTGTAAACTCATTTCAAATTTCCAAGGACCCCAAAATAATATTTTAAAACAAAAACAGAGAGATTAGGGTGGCTTGGCCCTAAAGTCTAATGAGGGTCAAAGTGAAAAAATGGAAAATGTGCAGACTTGGAAACAAAATTCAATCAAAGATAAGGATCCACCAACGAAACGGTAAAATACCATGTATAAATAAATCTGTAGTAATATACTTTTGGTAGTTGGTTTGAAATGTTGGATTGAAAAAAAGGCAGCGGCAATTCAGAGACCAAAGGCCATTAGGGGACAGCGACTCGCCGAGACAAGCGCGGCTTAATAGTTTTAGTTGCTGTAACTTTCTCCCTGTAAGATTTCGACATCTCCGCCTTATCCTCTTCAGCTTGCATGTTTTTGGGTTTTTTTATTTTTATTTTTTTTCTGAGATTCTTATATATGTCTTTGTCTAATCGAAAAATTTTGAAATTTTGGATAGGCAAAGGCCAAAGGAAGACACTATGTATTGAACTGGGTTAGACGGGGCTTCTGATTGGGAGATTTTGGTCGCTGGCAAGCTCAATCTGGTAATTATTTTCGTTATTTCTGGGTTTTTACTTAATTCATTTATTGAATTTTGTATTAGTTTAGATTTAGATTTGTTTAATGAATGTTTAACAAGGGGTTTTCTTAATATTGCTTAATATGTGATTTTTTTCCTTTTTAATTTCGTGAGGAAAGATGATGTTGTCCAAAGTTGAAGCTAGGAAGAAGATTGGCGAGGATTCGGGTAACGGGAAGTTGTTGAATGAAATTGAAGCTATTAGCAAAGCTTTGTATCTGGACAAGAACCCTTCTAGGACTTCGTTGTCTACTTTTAATACTCGGTCTAAGCCACCTGGAAAACCCAACTTGCCTGAACCAAAATCAAAGCTTAAGAATAGTAATGAAGACCCATCACGCAAAGACAAGAAGTCCATTTGGAATTGGAAGCCGTTGAAAGCATTTTCAAATGTTAAAAACCGTAGGTTTGATTGCTGTTTCTCACTTCAAGTTCACTCCATCGAGAATTTGCCAATTAGTTTTAATGATCTTAGTCTATGTGTGCACTGGAAGAGGCGGGATGGGGGTCTAATGACTGGTCCTGCTAAGGTTTTTGATGGAATTGTAGAATTTGAAGAGAAATTGACTCATACATGCTCAGTATATGGTAGTAGAAGTGGACCTCACCATTCAGCCAAGTACGAGGCGAAGCATTTCCTGCTCTATGCCTCTGTGTTTGGAGCGCCGGATGTTGATTTGGGGAAGCATCGAGTTGACCTTACACGGTTGCTCCCTCTTACATTGGAGGAACTAGAGGAAGAGAAGAGCTCAGGGAAGTGGACAACGAGTTTTAAGTTATCAGGGAAGGCCAAAGGTGCTGCAATGAATGTTAGTTTTGGGTATATGGTTGTGGGAGACAATCCTGTTGCATCTGGAGATAATCAGAATGGCACCAACTTGTCACCTGTGAAGCAGATGGGAAAAGCAGTTACTAAAGTTGGTCAAGGTGTTCAGAAGGGCTCACTAAAGCGTGTCGAGAGTCTTCCCACTTTGTCTAATATCAAGTCTTTTGGTTCACCTCATTTTGTAGAGGAGATAAAAGATCTTCATGAAGTTTTGCCTGTCTCAAAGTCAGAACTCAACAATACGGACATGCTTGATCGGAAACTGCATGAAGACAGGTCAGATGCTTCAGCTGCTTCTAAGCTTGTATCTGATGTATCAACTGAAAATTTTGAGCCCATCAAACCTCCATCTTCGCCTGAATCAAGTAAGGCAAATATTGAAAGAGAAACTGAAGATGTCGACTTCTCTGTTGTTGAAAAAGGGATAGAGTTATCTTCTGAAGAACAGGCTATGTCAGAGGAAGTATCCGTTGTGGCTGCTATATCACTTGTAGAAAGCCCTCAAGTTGTTGAAACTAATCCTGGCATGGGACCAAATTGTGAAGAATGCGCTCAGCTTCACCTCTCAAATGAGGACAGTGAGAGTAATCAAAGAGACGTGCTCGCAGTGCAAGATTGCAATTCTGATGATATTGATCAGTGCTCGAAAGAATCATTGATGAGAGATTTGGAGTTAGCGTTAGATGGCATTTCAAATTTGGAGGCAGCTTTGGATTCTTCTGATCCTGAAGACCCTGAAGATGACGTGGAGAATAAAGCTGATTATGGTTCTGATATGATGGGGAGGTCACTTAGTTTGGATGATGCTACTGAATCTGTGGCAAGTGAGTTTTTGAATATGTTGGGTATTGATCACAGTCCATTCGGCTTGAGTTCTGAGAGCGAGCCTGAGTCACCAAGGGAACGTTTACTTAGGCAATTTGAGGAAGAAACCCTGGCCAGTGGTTGTTCTTTGTTTAATTTTGACATGGCTGAAGGGGAAGGGGAAGGGGAGGAACTAGAATGTGGGTTTGACACATCAACTGTACCTGGTTGGGGGAACTTGACAGAGGGTTTTGATTTATCATCTGCTATTAAAGATGCTGAGCAAGAGCATCAGATGGAAATCAATGGTAGGAGTAAAACAAGGGCTAAAGTTTTGGAAGACATGGAGACAGAAGCTTTAATGCGTGAATGGGGATTGAATGAAAAGGCTTTTCAGCATTCTCCACCTGGCTCTTCTGCTGGGTTTGGGAGTCCAGTTGATTTGCCTCCTGAAAACCCACTTGAACTGCCCCCTCTTGGGGAAGGTTTAGGCCCATTTATGCAGACAAAGAATGGAGGGTTTGTGCGGTCTATGAATCCCACACTTTTCACAAATGCTAAAAGTGGAGGGAGTCTGATCATGCAGGTTTCTAGTCCAGTTGTGGTGCCTGCAGAAATGGGTTCTGGTATAATGGATGTACTTCAGCGACTGGCCTCAGTTGGGATTGAAAAGCTCTCCATGCAAGCGAATAAGTTGATGCCCTTGGACGATATAACCGGCAAGACAATGCAACAAGTAGCATGGGAAGCTGCCCCCAGTCTGGAGGGACCAGAGAGGTTTGTGACTCCATTTTCTCTGCTTAAAACATTTTTTGTGAAATCATACTGAAATGATATGTTATTTCTTCCTTTATGCAGGCAGTCTGTGTTGCAACATGAATTTGAGGTTGGGCAAGATATATCTAGTGAGCATAAGAAAGTTAAAAGAAGATCATCTCTACCTAGCTCAAACAAATTTAGTTCAGCCTCTGGCAATCAGGTGGGCTTGGATTATGTATCTCTTGAAGATCTTGCTCCATTGGCTATGGATAAGATTGAAGCACTCTCAATGGAAGGCTTGAGAATTCAATCTGGCATGTCAGATGAGGATGCGCCTTCAAATATAAGTGCAAAATCTATTGGGGAAATTTCAGCCCTTCAAGGCAAGGGGTTTGGTATTAGTGGGTCCCTTGGTTTGGAGGGAACTGCTGGGTTGCAATTGTTGGACATAAAAGACAGCAGTGATGATGTTGATGGATTAATGGGTCTGTCACTTACTCTTGATGAATGGATGAGACTTGATTCTGGTGATATCGATGATGAAGATCAAATAAGTGAGCGAACTTCTAAAATCCTTGCTGCTCATCATGCTACATCATTGAACATGATTCGCGGTGGGTCAAAGGGAGAGAAGAGACGGGGTAGAAAGTGTGGTTTGTTGGGGAATAACTTCACAGTGGCACTCATGGTGCAACTTCGTGATCCTCTAAGAAATTATGAGCCCGTTGGTGCACCCATGCTTTCTCTTATTCAAGTGGAGAGAGTATTTGTCCCACCAAAGCCGAAGATATACAGTACGGTTTCAGCTTTGAGGAATGAGACTCAAGAGGATGATGACTCTGAGTCTGCTGTGAACAAGGAGGTGAAAGAAAAGGAGACGGAAGAAGAAAAAGCTTCCCAAGAGGAAGGCATTCCTCAATATAGAATCACAGAAGTCCATGTTGCAGGTTTGAAAACTGAGACTGGCAAGAAGAAACTTTGGGGTGGCACAACCCAACAACAGTCTGGTTCGCGATGGTTGCTTGCCAATGGAATGGGGAAGAGCAATAAACATTCATTATTGAAATCCAAGGCTCCTTCTAAATCTTCGACCCCTTCAAACCCTTCAACAACAAAAGTTCAGCCAGGCGACACTTTGTGGAGCATCTCGTCTCGTGTTCATGGTACCGGTGCTAAATGGAAAGAATTGGCAGCCCTTAATCCACATATTCGAAATCCTAATGTTATATTCCCCAATGAAACTATTAGGTTAAGTTGAGTTGACTTGTGCATGAATTGTAATATGCTTGAAAGGATTTTGAGTGCTCCAAAATAAGATGGGTTGGTCATGAAAGAGCCACAGTATACAGATATGAGATTTGACAGGGTAATTCTACTCATGGAGACATTTTTGTACTTATTTTGAATGTGTTCATTATCCATGCAACTCATGTCAAGAGCAAAGGCGGTGCTACATTCTCATTCTTACCTGTAAGTAATATGTTTTCTTTTTTGTGTAAGAGTGCCTGGTCCTGGTGTAACTTATTTTTCATTTTCATGTGCAATTGTGTTGTCTCGGTTGTTTTTGTTCTGCAGCAGCTACTCGTTGTAGCAGAAAAAAGAAAAAAAGAAATTAGAAACCTCAGTTCAGGCAGACACCCTGCCTTGCCTGCCTTCATAGACTTGTTTTATTGGATGAAAATTAGTGAAACTTTTCCTTTTTTTTTCTCTTCTAAGATTTGCATGTTACATTCCCTTATATTTGATTAAATTAATTAGAGATGCATTAATCTTTTTCCCTTGAGAAGGCTGCAAAAGCTAAGCAACAATATACCATAGGCAATGAAGTATGAACATATTTCAGAGTTTCCCAATGCGCAATGCCCCTTCAAGGGTAAACTTGTAAATTTCGTGCCTGCTCTGCCTGCTTACAAATACTATAAAGATTCCTCTGGGAATTTTTGGTTCAACAAGAAAACTTTTCCCAGCAAGGTTGAGACACATATACACCTATATAAAGGAATTTCCTTTTTCTTTTATTAGTTAACTAAAAATGTGGCATGCTGAAATTGTTAGTCAAAGGAAGACTTCTTAAAACAAATCCAATCAAAATTTCACTAATTTAATCACAAGAAAAAAAAAATCACAAGAATTACGTCCATGATCCAAACAGATTAATTAATAAAATTAGAAATGGTGGTAAACTAGTAGTAGTAAACAAAAATTTTTCAGGGGGAAAAGAAAGAAACACGTGGCGGGGTTTAAGAGGGTGGCTAGAAATAATATTAGTTTAAAAAAAGAATCCAACAAAAAATAAGTTATAGAGTGTCAGTTCATGAATCTACCCAAACCCAACCTATTTAATTATTATTAGCAGTTACATACATTCATTCATCTTTTTTATTCTAAAAACTAAACATTAGCTTTGCACGTCACCCTCTTTGGTCACCAACCTGATTTTCCATATCTTTTTACGTGGCAAATTTTCCATTCCACTTTATTCATTTTTAGATTTTTTCCTTTTTTAAAAACCTTTAATTATTAATTAATTAATTTTAATTACAATATAATCTCTCCAACTCAAACCCAATTACTTGATGCTATTTTCTTTCTTACAAAAACATCGTAAGTATATATATAATATAATAATTATAATTTTATAATATTAAAATCCTAATAATAATAATAATCTAACAATTCTTCTGTCTTGGGATGTTTCAACCTTTTTTTTATTTTTTTAAATTTTGTCATGAGCTTACGTGCAGATTCTTTTGGGTTTACTTTAATTCGTTTCTCCCTAACATTATCAGATTAAGATGTTACTTTTTGTCTAAACCGACACGTGTGCTTCTTCTTCATTTGCATCTACCCATTTTAGTTGCTTTTCTGTTCTGATTATTGCAATGTTTTAAAGTAGTAAGCAACTTCATACTTTTGTTCTTGTTATAGTTGTTGTCTATTTCCTTCTTTAACGTGTTCTTTTAAGGGAAAAAAGTTTTGTCTATAGTTTCTATGTTGCTTCAAACATTTTTCACGAAGTTCTAATTAAAGAGATTTCTGGAGATGGGTGAGATTGGAACAGCAAGGAAAGATTAGTTGGTGACTCAGCTTTGCTTTTTTCCAAGTTTAGTTGGTTGAAGGGGAAAGTTGAAAGAAACTGAAGAGAAAGGGATAAAGGCCAAACTGCATGAGGTTCAAATGAGTTGCCTCAGATCCAGGGAACCAGATTTTGGTAGTGTTCTTTCTGGTCTTTTCTTTTCTACTAGTTTTATGTTTTTGGGTTACTTTTTCATGATCCCATGTGCTTTTTAACTTCTGAATTTGTTAGAGGTAGGAACATTTGTATGATTTTTCTTCATATTTTTCTCGTTTCCAACGGATCAAACTTCAAAAGGGTTAGTTAAAAGGAAAAAGTGCAGGTTTTAGTCTTATCTATTCTAGCTTATGTTTGATTCGTTTTAGGCAAAGAAGAGTCCAGATATATATGAAAGGTGTATATAAAGGCTCTATCTAGAGGCATCTAATTGTAGTTTATAATTCTCAATCTGTTGTTTTGATTGCCACATACCCAATCTGCCAAATTTTAGTACTTTTTAGTTCCTTTCTTCTGCAAAATTGTGTAATAAGGCTGATCAGTAGGTGATTTGTTTTTCCCTATTGCATAAAGTCTATACCTTTATAGCAGAGACTGAATGAGAAGAAGGAAAAAAATAGTTTGAAAGGGTACTAGGATTGCAGGATTTTGAAAGGTTCAAACTTGAGAGTTTGGAAGTAATCATTGCAGGTAAAAGAGAATCATGGAGGAGATATCTACATCAATTGCAGGTCCCTGTGCCGTAAGGCTGGGTGACATGATGTGTAACGATTCGAGAACAATTAGACACATGGATGTTAATAATGGGTGTAAGCTTGTTGCAGAGAAGGCGAGTTTGTTGTCGCTCCCTGATAGCAAGCCGAATCAACTTTGCGAGTCCATTTCTTGTGGAAACCAAGGTTGTTATCATGGTGGTTGTTCATGCAAAGCAAGTGTAGCTTCATTGTCTCCACATAAAGGTGACAGAGGAGATAATGGAGGCGTTTCGTCAAATCAAATCGAAACTGAAGATAGTTGTATTTCTGGAGAATACAATCATCACATAAGTGAGGAAGATGGATCTATATCATTTGGTAGAGATCATGAAAATTCATGTTCTCGATCTGTTGGTAGTGATGTCAGCAGCATATCTGTTGAGGAAGTTTCAGCTTTAGAGGTTAATTCTGAAAGAGATTCATCAAATACTCTGGTAGGGGAAAGAAATAGTACTGATGTTCAAGATGTCAAGAGGGTGGCAGTTGATCTTGTCGGGGAGGATGGCAATCGGTCTGATGAGTCTGATCCGAAGTCATCAGAGTCATTTGTTGAGGTGCAACAACAAAAGAAGATAAGAAAAACTGAAAGACCGTTTCTGTTTGAATCAAGTAACATACCCCTTTGGGGATTTACATCAATCTGTGGCAGGAGACCAGAAATGGAAGATGCTGTTGTGGTTTTACCTCGGTTTCTGCAAGTACCAACTGAAATGCTGAAAGGCAGTAGCATATCAAATGGAATGAATCACCGTCTAAGTGATTTTACTGCTCATTTCTATGGTGTATACGATGGACATGGGGGCTGTCAGGTATGCTTCATTCACTCCTTTGTTAGTCTATAACTTAATTTTGTGGTAAATTTATATGCTGGAAATAAGATTCTCGTTGCTTAACTGATACTATATGAGTTTTCTTGTCCAAGATGGTTGAGTTAATCTGGAATATTTCTTTGAATAGGTTGCAAATTATTGCCGTGAACGCATGCACTTGGCTTTAGCAGAGGAGATAGAAATGGCAAAAGCATGTATTCATGATGGAAACATTGTGCACGATTGGCAGGAACAATGGAAGAAAGCAATTTCCAATAGTTTCATCAAAGTTGATGCTGAGGTTGGAGGAGTTCATAAAGGCAGTGGATGGAACAAGATTGATCATGAACCTGTTGCCCCTGAAACTGTCGGTTCTACTGCTGTAGTTGCAATTGTTAGTTCAACCCATATAATCGTTGCCAATTGTGGCGATTCAAGGGCAGTTCTCAACCATGGAAAACATGCCATGCCATTGTCTGTAGACCATAAAGTAAGACATCATTTCGTATATCTCGAGTTTTCTTTCTGCTGAACTACTGCTACTTACAAGCTACAATTAGCCTATCATCAAAGAGATTGATACTGATATTACCTATTCTACAGCCTGATAGAGAAGATGAACACGCAAGGATAGAAGCTGCAGGAGGCAAAGTCATACAATGGAATGGATCGCGTGTTTTTGGTGTTCTTGCAATGTCAAGGTCCATCGGTAGGTGTTTCTAACCCTCGCCATATCCATTTCCAAGTATTTTCATCTTTAGCAGTATAAATGTACTTAACTTAACCATGTGGATTCATAATACTAAATTATATGTATATCATTTCTTCTATGATCCTCAGGTGACAGATACTTAAAACCATGGATCATTCCAGACCCGGAAGTGATGTTTGTTCCTCGATCAAAAGAAGACGAGTGTCTCATCTTAGCCAGTGATGGTTTATGGGATGTCATCTCAAACGAGGAAGCATGCGAAGTTGCACGAAAGCGAATCCTTCTATGGCATAAAAAGCATGGGGAAAAATTGTCAGCGGAAAGGGGTGAGGGAGTTGACCCTGCGGCTCAAGCTGCAGCCGAGTATCTATCAAGGCTTGCTCTTAGTAAAGGAAGCAAAGACAATATCAGTGTCATTGTGGTAGACCTTAAAGCTCAAAGAAAATTTAAGAAGAAAGCTTGAAAGTGAGCTTTCTTTGAAATTTTTGACATATATTGTTGTATGCTGATCGCTGGCAGGAGAATAATTCTTTTGTTCAAACGCATGTAACAAAAAATACATGATTTAGCCCTTAAACTTTTCCACAAGGGCTCATTGTGATGTTACAACATCTTTGTATACTGAAAAATTATGCAATATACCCAATCTATAACATCTGTGAATTTAGAAACTTGAAAGACTTTTGTGCCCTTGGAAGGGACGAGGATTGTGTTGATTCAAGTGTGGGTAATCGGTCATGTGAACTATTGATATGTGTTTATTTAAAAAATAATTTTGAACATTAAATACATAATTAAATAAGAAATTCAATATGTGTCAACTTTTTAACGTGGTGATGGAGTCTAAAAATTCACTGACAATGTATAAAATAAAATTTGTCCTAATTATAATTTTTTTAAAAAAAAATAAATGTAAAGTAAAACTTATTATTGGATCATATGGTGAAAGGAACTAAATTTTGCCAGAACTTATTCTTATTATATGAACTCAAGCCCAATGCATCTAGATAGGTCCACAATCTAAGCAGAATAACTGAATCCAAAACTCAAATATGCAAAGCAAAAATTGTCGCTTTCCATAAGCTAATTCAGTACAATTCCTATTTTCAGGAAGTTTACAAATTTGTTTTTAATATATATTCACTGCATTACCTTCCAATTTCAATTCATTAATACACAGCAACAAGTTGCACCGCACACTTCGAGTCATCCTCTGGCAAGAAAATTTTCTTATAATTTTTCATGCTTAACTTTGGCCTCCTCATTACCACACAGCCGCTCCAATAAGTATTGCATGTTAGTCACAACCACAAGTAATAATCTTCCATGCTTCTTCTACAACTTTGGGTTCTGCTTAAAGTCTTTCGAGTCTGGCAGGATATTTGTTCAGTATGAACTCTGCTAAAAAGAACGTGACAGTGTTATTTTTACTTTATATTCATACAGCATCCCTAGTAATAAACACTAGTGCAACTCGAGACGTCACTAGTGAAAACGAAGATTAAAAACTTGGACACTTTTAACTTACCAAACACAGCTTGAGACGCAAATATATTACTCAACATCATAAAAGCAGCAAAACACATGCATGAACAATCAAAGAATTCTTACAATTGGGAAATAGTAATTGTTAGAATTCATCACCAGTTTCGTTATTGGTACCCAAAAGCCAATAATTGCTCATTTAGAGTCTTTCTTCTGCTTTTTGGACGAGCAACTCTTAGATTCTAAATAGACAGAAAACTTGGAAGAAAAGAATTACTACAAGTTATATTATGCCTTCAACATGAATCAAATAGAAGATGAACTTCATTCATCATAGTGGAAACAAGTTCTTCAATAGATAAGCAGCAAAATTGAAGCACATGTGAACTTCCAAAGGCAGAGTCCTGCTTGTATAGAAAAATTAAGGCACCAAACCTACAATAACATACCAGGTAATTCTAAAGTGTTGCAAGGGGTGATCCTGCATTGTTGAAGTAAGATGAAAGGTCCACATGCAGGTCATCATACATGCTCAAGAAAGGCAGTTCCTGTATTCATGTTGAAAATTATATGTGAAGTATGCTTAACAGGTACTTTGAAAGACATTTTTCACCACTTGAAAAAAAAAAGGTTCCACAGGGGAACAGAGATATTTTACGTACCAACAGTTCATGTGCTGACTTCCTTTCCTTTGGGTCTTTCTGTACGCTGCAATGAATGATAGAACCGAAGGCCAGGTTTTGTAAACTCGTACAAATAAACAATTCAACAAAATCCAAGTGAAAACAAAATGGAGAAACTACAATTGCAGAGGCTATACCTCCAGCATCGAAAGAAAACTACCTCTTTTGACAGAGTGACAGACTACCAATTAAAAAACTCTTTTAATTCAAAACAAAACTTAATAACTCATTATAGTGCCAAAAAAATTTCTTTAAAGGAAAATGTATCAAGTAATTCAAAAGGTTTTTTTTTTTTAAAGGTTTCCTTACCATGCAGAAATGAATGAGCAAAACTCTGCCGAAAATTGGTCAGAAGGTGCACAAGGTGGTGGGTCTTCAACAATTTGTTCCATAAGCTCGTAAAAATTAGTCCATCCTTCTGCCTGATTTGGTGGGGAATATGGGAATTTACCAGTTGCACACTCAAGCAACACTAGTCCCAAGCTCCAAATATCACTTTTACTTCCATAATTGCCTCCGATAATTCTCTCTGGCTATAAAAGTAGACATTAAAAGACTATCAAGTATTGAACTCATAAGAACAAATACATCTTAGCCCCCTAGAAAGTATTATTTTGGTAAATTACTTACTGACATATAGTTGTATGTACCAACAAAAGTGTTAGCTAGTCCAGAGGTGCTTGTCATTATTGCACTAACTCCAAAGTCAGTGATCTTGACTTCTCCTCTATGATTAATTAACAAGTTAGAAGGCTTTAAATCTCTGTGGATAATGTGTCTTTCATGATGAAGATACATCAAACCCTTGAGGACCTGCATCAATGAGAAGAATATTAAAATGCATACCAAAGCATCAGGTATATAATATAATTAATTTGAAGTTCAAATGTACCAACCTGCTTACATATTGCAGCCAGATAGGGTTCGGGAATGGATTTAACCTTTTTCAGAAAATCTGCTAGGGATCCACCATCCATGTACTCCAAGAGGATAGAAATGGCACCATTGGTATAGAAGGATTGATAACAGACAACAACATATGGACACTGAGAGGATTGATTTATTTTCAATTCCTTTGCAATCTGCTTGCGAGCTGACTCCTCAATATTCATTTGAATAATCTAATAACAGAAGATAATTAATTGTGAGAAACAGCATGTAGATGCAAAAGCAAAACGCTTATTCCCACTCCTTGAAGGGACCAATAAGATCAGATTAGAAAACAGCTTCTGCTAAATGAAAAAAGGCTGCAAATCAGCAAATGCCTCATTAATTCATAGTGTAGCTTACATCGCTGTATAAGAGAGAATACATCATTAATCATAATAAGTACATCTCTCAAGCTTGATTTAAGACTAATTTTTGTTCCCATTTATCCTAATCGAAAATGTCAATAGGTTTCGATGACTCTCGAGGCATATAAGTAAATGAAAAACTTCAACCACAATGCTCTCCAGCACTTAATTTTATAAGCCAGAACAGCTAGTGAATTTATACACCGAATTTAAGTGGAACTAGTAATAATTTAAGAAATTAAAGCAGCTTCAAAACATACAAACACATAAAAACAGATAATAGAAAGATTTTAGTAAACATATATGGAAATATAGGAAGTGTTAAACTTGGGAGTTGGATAAATTACCTTCAATGCAAAAAACTGGCCAGTCCATTTGTGTTGGACCAGTTGCACAATTCCACCATTGCCCTTGCCAACAACTTTAATCGCGTCTATATCTTCTAAATTTAACTGATCGTCCACGTCAATTTCTGATGGCTTAATAGGCGGAGGCTAAAACCCGGGAAAAAAAAATACAGCAAAAATTAAGATCTTCAAGACATTAAATTTCACCAAATTAAGCTCTAATAATAAAAACCTTTTCATCAATTAACAAAATATAAGGCGTAACGGTAACATCGTTTTTAAGTCAAAGCAAGTCAAAGGATCTGAACGACTAAAAAGACTTAAAAAGAAGAAGAGGAAAGAAGCAAATTCGTTCAAATCGTACAGCTTCAGGTTCGGATTGAGAGACAATTCGAACACCGTCCTTGTTGACGAGGAGATCGCCGTCTTTGAATGTACCGCTTTCGGTTCTACAATCAAAAATCCATCACCGGAAAATCAGACTAAAAAACGAAAGAAAGTAGAAAAAAAAAAAAAATCTTAAATGAGAGCGACATAAGAATTATGTATCAATATCATTACAGAAATTTGGCGAAGGAGACCTCCGCTGGAGGAGGAAGTGCGAGCTTGAGGTTAGGGCTTAGAAGCCCCTTCCCTTTCTTCATCATTTTCTTCTCTTTTCTTTGGGGGGTATCGTTTGTTAGCAAAGTGGATAGTAGCCAGTCTTCGTTTTTAATAAGGGTTTTAGATTTTAGATTTAGAGAGATAAAAGGGTGGAAATTTTTTTTTCATTTTAATTACTTTGGGGTTGTTTTTTTTTTTTTGAAATGTATATTTATATTTATTAAAAGAAAAGAAGACTGTTTTTATGGTTGGTAGAGAGAGAAAGGGAGCAAAGACCAGTCTCCATAACAACAGCCACGAGGAAGACGACCTGGACTTCCCGTTTACTTTTCTTTAATTTACCCGCGTCTTCCCCTTTTTTTTTTTCAATTTTCATATTTCCTCATTTTTTTCTCTCTCTCTCATTTTTTTTTTAATTTCATCTTATTCGTGACTACTACTGGCACTAGTTTATCTATGCACATATCATTAACCCTTAATACGGTCAGGATAATTCAACTGGGGAAAAAAATTATTGCGATTAGGATATTAATGTTAAATCCGAGGAGTTGCGAATTGAGGTTGGTTGAGTTGAAAAGGTTTTGGACCTTTGCTAGTAAAGTTTGGGATTCGAGCCGTGTCAACGGACTTTATTGGTGGGTAATTTGTAAATACCACTATAAGTCCTCTCTGAAATCTATGACATGCCCTAACCTTGAACTGAAACAACCTTTACTCACCTAAACTTTTGTTCGCTAACCTGAACTCGAGCAACCTCTCCTAACCTAAACTTTTGTTGAAAAAAAAATATCAGACACGACTTGATTCTAAATGATCTTGGAGTTTAATATCAACACCAAATATAAGGAGATTTGTCAAACAAATGTGAAAGACTATCAATTTGAAGTCTAAGATCAACTCATGTGAAGGTAGTAGTTGAAAACTTGCATTTGAAAGAAATGTATTGAAATTTTTTAATTACTGTTCACATTGGTTATGTAATCTGAATGTTTAAATGAAACCAGGGAAAGAAAGAAACCACACAAAATTTTGACTAGAGGCTGTTGAACCAACATATATACGAGTTAACACCAACAAGAAATAATAAAAAAGGATTACAGTCATTTTTTTTTTTATCGAAATTTATTTTTTATTAGATTAACCACAATACACACACCTAGACAATAACGTGCAAGATTGACCACAGTTACTTTATACAAATAAAATATATATTTTTGCAAACATTTTCCATTTTTGTTCCAATCAAATTCTTCACTACTTGGCTGCAATGATCAAGGAAAATAATAAGACGGGCTGAATTAAATTAAAATACTGACAACTTCTTCTTCCTTGATAGCTGGCCGGTTTGGCTAATATTGACTAGAAGGGGAACAAGTCAATGAAAGAAGCACAAAGCAAAGGCTTTGGGCCTTTTTCTTGACGATTGATTGAATGTGGGTTTAAGAGGGTTGGGTCTCTGGTTAGGTCATAATATTTATGGCGCTTAACCAAGCATATAGCCGACTTGCTGGACTGCCCCCAGGCAAATTAGTATAGTTACGGTTTCTGGTTGTTGCCCATAAATTGTTTTTTGTTTTTTCTTCGTCTATCTTGATTCTTGATCTGTCTACCAAAATGTTTATTTTCTCATGTCGTTAGAACAAGTACAACAGAAGCGTGGAGCAACCTGGTTCCATTATTTAGGAACATATATATTTGGATAGCTCTCTAAACAACGGTGGCAAAACTCAGAAGGGAAACGCAATCTATCAAAGTTATGGTAAAGGAGAATGTACAATTCCACTAATTATACAGTCTAAGAATCACAACACTCTGGAAAGAAATTTAAAAAAACAAACATGGAGATAATTAAGTTCAATATATTTGAAGTCAAATGTTATGTATATATCAAAACTATGGCATATACAAGTGTGTTTGAAAATATCATGAAAATTCTGGCCAAAAAAAGAAAAATTACAAACCCAACATTCAAAACTTGTAACCAGCTTGCTGCACACATACACACACACATCTTCTCACTATTCCCTGTAATTTTACCTAAAACTCACAGGTTATATACCATCGGTGTTCATATTTCAAGTGTCAACAATGTTGATGGAGAATTTCGATAGCAATTGCGGCACTCCTGATATTACCGGTCCGTATGTCTACAAAAGTTGAAAGTTAAAAGCATTAGCAACATGTTAAACTAAGGTGAAAAGCTATGGTGACAACAACTCTGTAGCATAAATATGGGAAAAGGAGGTCATCACTTGATATCCCTAAGGTGGACTTATAGTCCCATCTAAAACATGAAAGTGAAATTGCATCAAATGTTACATTAAACACAATGGAATGATATCTTCAATTGAATGTCCAAGCATCATTTCATCTATCTTAGTAGTTTTAGTGGTAATTTATATACCTTCTGGTTTTCGTGAACCTGGCATAGTGGAACTGCAAGCAATTTCAGGTTCTGGGGTACAATAAATTTTCGACTCTCTGGCAACCTTACAAGGAAGAGTTTGGCGCACTCCTATAAAATGAGATTAACATAAGAATCAAGAAAGGTATATCAAGAGCAGAAGCAGTATTAATACCAACCAAACCAATTACCTTAGGCTTCTTCACATTGGGTGGCAAGTAAGGATACAATAATGTTTCGAAATCATGCCGCCACCACATGCCAAGACATTCTCCCACCTAAAAATATTGAAGGACCATAAGAATGTTCACACCTTGTAACTGTTAACACTTCAATATAAATGGATAAAAGCAGCTTTACCTCCCATTCTGCTTCATCACCAGCATCACTGGCAGAAAGCTTCCTGGAAAGCTTACGTCTAAGTCCATCAATATCTGGAAATTCAGAGCCCAATCTTAGTTCAGTGACCCTTTACAAGAATACCCTTTAGCTAAAAAATGATTTACCTGACCAAATTCAAGTTTGTAGGACAGATTAATAAAACTACTAGCAATTACCTGATTCACCTGGCCTCAAACGACCACCCGGAAGCTTAAAGATGGAATTTCGAACTTGCAGCAGCAATATATGAGGGTGTTTGAACAACTCAACCTAAGTAAAAGACATCTTAGAACATTTATAAGAATACAAGAAAAGTGATACATTTCTATGGGACTATTTTTGCATGAACGACATAAAATTGTCTGGTATCAACTAACAAATTTTCCTTCTCACAGCATTTCAATTTTCAAGTGGTGCCACATGTACAACAGTCTCTATCCTTTATTAACAATTACATCTAAGGCCTAAAATTTGTTGTTCTCAACCCAGAAGCCACCCCTATGCTTTTAATTGACTGTAAGTCACTTTCAATATTTCTCACCACTCCAAAAGCAAAATAGTTCATGCATTTCCAGCCTTCAACTAACCCAATTCCATAAGTTTCAACCTAATTTCTTTCGTTAAATCCCTTAAATAGTCAATCAGCATATCAACAGTCATTGCCAATTCTAGGCTAAACACAGACAACAACTTCTTGCTATACTAACATGAAAAAGCAATTCTTCCAGAATTAAAAAGTAAGCAACTTCATTTACTTAGTCAAAGCTACTAAATCCAGAAAGAAAATAGAGAAAGCAGAACTAACCAGAATAACTGCTTCTACAGAAGTCCTCAACCCATAAGCAGCAAAACTGGCAAGAAAAAAAAAAAGAAGGTTAAAAGTGTTAAAAACCGACCAAAATATTGGCAAATAAAAGAACCCAATTGATCAAAAAGAAGAAAGTACTTGGATTTCATCCTTTTAACACGATCGGATAGGGTTTCATCCTTGAAAACAATGGCTTCTTTCGATCCAAAATAGTAACAACTCAAAGGGTAAATATCAACCTCTTTTCTATTATCACCGCTGCTACTCTGATCGTTTAATTCAGCAGCTCTTGCCGTTTCGACTCCGGTGTCATCTCCCATCTTCGAATCTCCTTGGCTAAAAAACTGAGGCGTAATTGGAACAAACAAAGTACAGAGACAGAGCAAAACAAAGATTAGTGTTAATGGGAACTTGGGATTTTGTTGGATTATAAAGAGAGGAAAAAAGAGAATATAAATAGTGAAAAGAATAGTAGAATGTAATGGAAGTTAGTGGACGTGTCGGAAAAGCAGAATACTATGTTGTTCTAACTGTTTCGGTTTGGAACGTGGAATTCCAGAGACACCTGGATCCATACAAATACAATGCTAGAATTTGGTCTGTGGAAAGTGGGGGCGGTCGGTACGACAAAATCCACAAAAAATTACTATTGGATTTTGCAAATTGGGAATTGGGTGGACGTGGACACGCTTTTCTGGGCTTTGGGCATTTTCTTCTTTGGTTATGGGCTTTGCTTCGAATTATTATTGGACGCTTGTAAAATCTCAAAGCTTTGTGTAATAGTCTAAATCTTATAGTAGCAAAAAAATAGTCTAAATCTAATCACCAAAAAAAAAATAGTCTAAATCTTATCGTAATTTTCTTTTTAATTTTTTTTTGAGATAACGAGTCTTATCTTAGGTTTTTTTTTCTTTTATAACAAGTCTTACTTAGTTGAAGAGACTATTATGATTCAATCATTATCATATTTTTACTTTGATATTTATGTTGAATTTTAACTGATTTAGATTAAGTCTTGTCGGGCCTTAAAAAAAATTCTTCTTCATCAATTTTCTTCGATCACAAAACTTATATACAAAAGCTTATTAAAGTATACTAAATTTATTTCACTCAACTTAATAAAATGTTGATTTAACTTTAATCTAACAATTGCACCTAAGTTGTTAATTCAACTTATAGGTGCACCGTGTCTGAACTGTAAGATTCTGAGTTCAAATCTCACAGGATGTGGATTTAATTTATAAGTATTTTATGTAAAGAAATCTATTATAACTTTAATCTAACAATTGCACCTAAATTGTTAATTCAACTTATAGGTGCATCGTGTCTTAACCGTGAGATTCTGAGTTCAAATCTCATAGGATATGGATTTAATTTATAAGTATTTTATGTAAAGAAATCTATTAGTTTGGAATCTTGGGTTGTATTTTCATAAGATATCTTTTTTTTTTTGAGGTAAAATTTTCATAAGATATCTAAACATATAAAAAATTATAGTAGTAATGACTAATGAGTAAAAAAAACTTTAATATTGACTTTTTTACTAGCTTGTCAATTGTGCGTTGTGACGGTGATCTCTCATGCTTATAAAATGCAAAAAAATGGCCACTATCATTCATTAAATTAGTATTACTATTATTATATGAATCTTAAAGTATAAAAGGAAAATGGGATATCTTGAATTTAATCTTTGCTTTAAATTGATGAAAGGAAATATAATTGGTGATATTCAAGATAGTTGATTCATTGAAACATGGAAGCAATGTGGTGATAGATTAGCATCAAAGAGTTTTCAGATTATATTATGTAGAAGATTTCTACCGAGTATATATATATAGCTCACGTTTAAGCAGTTATTTATAGAAAAGAAAAGAAAAGTCACCCATGTTTATCCTTAAATTAATTACGTCAATTATACACAATGTTTGACCCTCTAAATGCTACTTTTTCCTTCTTCAAAGTTCAAACCAACCAAGCAATTAGCAAAAAGCCAAAAAGTAGGCCTTCTTGCTTCTTCCTTAGTTTGAAGTTTAATTAATCCCCCATCTTTCTTTTCTGATGGATAGCAGCCTAGTGTAGGGAAAAGAAAACCAATGGGCTGGTTCCAACCAAACAAAGGATAATTGAGGCACGTGTCTGGAATTAATTAAAAACCTAACCAAACAACAGCTTCCCTAACTTTCCCGAAATGTTTGCCCGAACCAGTCGTGTCTGCTTCCTTTTTATTCTTGTTATTAAATCCTTTGTTTATCCGACAGATGGGTAGTTGATGATGGATATTGTTTAACTTCTACTTGTAACCACCAGGAATTTGACGATGTAATATACATGGGATCCATGTCTTCTATAGTTCATAGTATTCGTAAATTTGCATGATTTCATCTAGGTAGTGTTAAGTTTTGGTTATAATTTATTTATAATTTTTTTTGGTGTTCAAAATAATTTATTTATAAATTTGGAAAATTATCTATTGGTATCATCAATTCATCATGGGGTTCAAAATATTCAATAATTAATAACCTTATAGTACATGGGTAATATCTATATAGATATGGATATTTTCTTGAATTTTGAAGTGCACAAAAGAATTTGTCCATGCATAAGCATTTCTATTATGGTATAGTTAATTTGCAAATCAAATGCATTTCAGCCTGTACTTAATTTGTATTTATAATTAGCTGTTTATAATTGATTAGTCTCTCATATATGCTATATAGAGCTTGTTTTAATATACATTTAGAACAAACTCATGGTATATATGAAAAAGGCATTACTCATTATAAGATTGAGTTCTTGTAGATGCTAAATTTTGTTATTGATCTTATATATTAACAAGGGGCGCTTTGGTAAAAAAACAAAACAAAACAAAAAACAAGGAGCAGGCGCGTTGGTGATGACGATCTCATTGCTTTGGAAACTTGATTCTTGATGGCAGGAACTCGTGAAGTTGATCTCTCTCCAGTATAAAAATGTATCACTGCTTTAGAAAAAGTTAACAGGCTTACTGATGTTTTAGCAAACAAGGGCATAACAATGTCTGATAAATTCATGATATTGAATTGTACTCCTAAGTCCTAACTATCCATGAAAAAGTAATTGATAATTAGAATGAGAAACTGAAACTTATACTCCAACTTTAAATGTTTTATTTATTAGTAGTATGACTATATAAGTCCAATATATTAAAAAAAATATCTTCAAATCTTAAGTTACATCTTCCTTGTGAATGTTTTCAAGTTTTAACCCTTTCCTTTTAAGGAAGAAAGATATAAAATTATAAATAGCAAATCTTAAGAAGTGTAAATAGTAAAGTATAAATGCTAACTAAAATTATATATTTATATAAGAAGATTATTGAAATTAATTATAAGCATATATAGTGGATATTCTAATAGGACATTTTGATCAAAAGTATGAAAAGCTAGAGAAAGATTATCAGCATGAATTGGCATTCGATCCACTCATGACTCATCCGCTGTCCACACTCATGTTAACTACTCTACTTTTGAATTTGATGAAAATAATACTTAGATATTTTTCGGAAGCAAAAAGTTGTTTTAACTGGATAATGTTGGTAGTTGGAACTTGGAAGGTTAAAAATAAAAACAGATTGGACCATGTCAAATAAGGGGCGCCCAAAGCATTATGCTTAGATTAAAATTCTCTTCTTATGGCCAAAAAAGTAAAAAGAACATAAAATTCCCTTGTGAATATGAGCCTGATTAAGATGATTAGGAGGATGTAACAAAAGAAATTATAGGCAAGAAGAACATACTTAAAAATTGCAAGGGGGATAATTAAAATAGCAAATTGATCTTTTATTTTATATCATTATATATAATATATATACCAAAGAAGTACATATATATATATATATATATATCAGATCAATATATAAATACAATAGTTTTTTTTTTCCTGCAGCTAAGTTGCTGTAGAATGCCATGAACACCAACCCTAGTATTTGATGCAGAAATCTTTCTGACCGAACAATTGTGTGACCAGAGGACCGCCAACCAGCCACAGCAGGAATTTGGAAGAAACGCCAACCATCTTTTCTTGAATCTTGAGCTTGATCTGCAGAATTTGTAACCTTCAACGAAACTTTTGTATTTCTCTCAATGATTCTCAACCTGGCATGAAATGGGTTTTCACCACTTGTTTTTTATATAGATTGAGAACCTTGAGTGTCACGTTTTTTAGTTCCCATATATATAAATGAGTTATAATAAGGTGCTTAATTATCAAAACCTTACCATTTTTAGTACTGTACATGTTCATGTAGGTTATTATGTGCATGTATACTCTTCTATATTTCCATATTTGAATTTTGAAGAGATTTTCTCTCAAAATATTATAATTTTTTACCGTTTGTTCTTTGATTTTATACCTTATATTAGGAGAGGGAGAAGTACTGTGATAGAAACAATCTTTTTTTTTCCTTTTCTATAAAGAGAAGGGTGAGATATGATGAACCAGCTGGATTGAATACCCACGCAAAAAAGAAACCAATTTCTTTTTGTATGAACTTGGACATAAAGCATATCCCTACTCTAAATGCTGGCTAATTTAATTTTAGCAATAAATTTTCACTCGTATATAGCCATTATAATGCATCACATATTATCATGACAATTAAGTGCCCAAAATGGAATTAACAATTTGTTCTTGTTTCTTTTAAGTTCATGTAAAAGACATGTACCCTTAGGTTTGATTTATGCCTCGAGAATCAGTTCCGATTCTAATATTGGTATGATATGTTGGACTAATCTTTTCGAAATTGATAAAAAAAAAAAGGTGAGTCCAAAGGGTATGTCCTCCCTAATCCCCATTATAAATAAAAAATTAAGATACATAATATCAAATCACCTCGCATCAATCTTATGATTTGAACTCTTGAAGCCTTACCCATAACTCATGCATATAAAATTTAATTAGACTACATACAATTAGATGTAACTCATGCATATAAAATTTAATTAGACTACATACAATTAGATGTGTCCGATACGTGAACAAATTTGATGCCTAAAAAATTTTAAGTACTAGTAAAATTGAAATTTTTTAGTATATATTGTACTTCCGTTTTTAATCAATATCTAATGAGTTGAGTAAGAGGAACTTAATGCCCCTTAGGTAATATTTCAAGTTCGAATATTGTAAATAGTCAAAACAAATGCTGAGGGAGCTTCTCCCATATTGATCCGACACAACTCAACTTAACAATCATTAGTACCAATAGAGTTTTTTTTCCCATGAATAATGTATATAACAAAAAAAATTCCTATTTCACCTCATTTTTCTTTACAATGAAAACCCAATATCGGTAATTTCATTGGTTTCAATTTAACTAATTCAAACCACATCAAATTTTTAAAATAAGAGAAACTCGCACGCATTTATTTTTGTTATTTATAAATATGACTTTTTTTTGGGCCAAAATTTATAAATAAGACTTAACCTAATACATTATATAAGGGTATTGAACACATTTCAGTAATTTCGATAAATTACACATTTCAGTAATTTATAAAATGAAATTGGAGGGGGTTTTTTTTTTTTTCCTTGAGGCTGTTGTTAGTCGTTAGATTATTCAAAAACGATGAACTAGTATATATTGGAAAAATACAGTAATAAAATACTTATATAACTACTTTGGTACATATTACTAACTCAATCATTGCCGGCAACAAGTTGGCCATATAGAAAAATTGGAAAAAAAAAAATTCCAAAGAAAATTGGTGGAAATTCAACTTGGCCCCTTGGCAGTATTCACCACCAACCAATAAAAATTGAAAACCCAGTAGTCAAACTGAGGGTTTAGTTGTCATTTTAGACAAAGTGTGGTCCAATTTTCATAATTTTCAGAAGTAACACTCAAATAAAGTGAAACAAAACATGTTTATTTTATTACAAGCAAATGATAAGGATTAATAATAAAATTTAGGTTAGGACAGGCGAAAAAAAATTTTGTAAATTTAAAAAAAAAAAAAAAAAACTTTAGCATTCAGCAAAAAATTTCATTTTCCATTATTTTCGGCCATAATTATTGATTCAATGCAAAAGACATAAAGAGAAGTCAATTTTCGCTCCGTTTTCAAACAGAGGAGAGAGAATTTCAAGTTCTCCCCTTTCCTTTGCTTGTCATCTAAAACACTCATCAATTGCAATTCATTTTGTCCTCAGTTTCTCAATCCATAGCTTTTCCCTCCTTAGTTCTTCGAGTTATTCCCAGGCAAGTTTCTCTGTTTTTTCCTCTTTTTTTTCTTTTTCCTAATAAAATTTGTGTTTTTTTATTATATTTTATCTGATTGTTGAGAATTGAGATTATGTGTTTATAACTTTTCTTTTTTAGGATTTCATCTTATATTTTGTGCAGATTGTTCTTTTTTTTTTTTAATTTACTTTGCAATTAGTTATATTATTAATCTTCTCTAATTTAGTAATTTCCCTTTTATAATTTTTCTCCCCAACGATTAACAGAATAAAAGTATAGTAATTGTTATAGCATTTCTCTGTAAAAAATTTTCCAATTTTGTTGAATTTCATTCATTTCCTAAAAGCATGGTTTTCTTGTATTTATAATTGTCTGGGAACATTTAGGAGCAAGTTGACTCTGCTGGAAAATGTTTCTGTTTTTAGTTCTTTGCTTTTCTGCAAGCCTACCTGCAGCTAACCTAGCTGGTTAGGATCATCTTAGATTAATTTTTCAATCAAAATTTGATTTTTCATAGTTTTTGTCCCACAAGTTTTCCTATGTTTTAAAGCATAATCATGGATGGTAATTCACCAGCTATAATAATAGAACTAAAATTGAGGTTCTCATTTATCATTTGAAACAGGAATATTTGTCCACTGAGTGTAATTGAGGACTCTACCGCTCCAAATACATCAGCTCTAGCACATATGGATCAAAGTAAATCATCTTTTTCTTTAACTAAGTTCTCTCATAAGTATGTCCATTTATAGTCAGGTTAATGGTTTTAATAGACTTCTGTTTTTGCAAGATACTGTTTGATTATGCTGTTGATGAATATGATAAATTGGTTCTGGTTAACTTCCCAACTGCAACATGACTTCTCGATGACACAGGTGCTACTGTCGAGGAGGGAGGCAATTTAAGAAACACCCTTGAGGTTGCTAAACCAGTCACTGATAAACATCTTGATCTTTTGAGGCCGTCTGCGCGATCCTATTCCATATTTAAAGGTAGTGTTTCTATTAAGCTTATTACATGTTCAGTCTGGGAGTTTTGACCCGTACCCTTAGAGAAATGGAGGCAGTCACAGAGTCTCAATTATGCTATTTGGATCTACAATTAGAAGTTTATTTTGTCACAATTCATCTGTGATCCTCCATTAATAGAACATTATCTTAATATGTCATGTTATTTGTCCAAGTATCTATGCAACCAATTGAGAGGTAAAGCTGTGATGGTAGGGCAAGCACCAGATGCTGCAGGAAAAGGCAAGTATACACTTATTAAAGATGAAGAGGACTTCCAAACTGGGCTTTTCGACAAACCTCTTCCATGTTTTGGCTGTGGGATAGGATGGTTCTCGTGAGTACTTTTCGCACTTCAGTCTTCTCCATATCCCTGCTGCAGTTTTCCCTTCCTTATGTTATTTTGTTTGTTATAGCTTCTTGATAGGATTTCTCTGCCCATTAATGTGGTACTATGCTACATTTCTATATTTTGGAAATCACTACCGCAAAGATCCTAGAGAGAGAGCAGGCCTTGCCGCTTCTGCAATTGCTGTAAGTACTCCCCCCCACCAATTCCCTTTCTCCTCTCAAAATTAATCTCTTAGTCTGTCGAAAGAATCAATCACAATTTCTGCCTGTTAAGATCATT
Organism: Corchorus capsularis; assembly: GCA_001974805.1. Taxonomy (NCBI): domain Eukaryota; kingdom Viridiplantae; phylum Streptophyta; class Magnoliopsida; order Malvales; family Malvaceae; genus Corchorus; species Corchorus capsularis. The sequence goes on from AWWV01012435.1 coordinate 43,743, forward strand.
AGATATCAGTTTTATTTTACATTTGAATTCATTAGTTGCAAAAAGAGTAAAAGTTGTACTTAAAAGTATTTTGAACTAATGCAATCATCACCCCATTCGTTCGGTAACTTAAATGCACATTTTTGTTGTTGCAGGCAATGGCGTGCTCTGTCCTACTGTTAATCATAGTACTTGTTCTTGTATTTTCAACCTAATTACCTGGAATAGAAGTGTGCTCCTAACACCTTTATACACGTTGAGTTCAAGGGAATTGCATGCAAATCAAATGTTGAATGCTTGGGTGGGAATGGAGGAAACTGTTGCCCCACAAATAACGAATGTGGGATACAGAAACCAAACTGTCCCATCTGCTGAGCATCATTGTAAAGACAACAGATAATCGAGAAATACTATTTATAGGAATTCATACGAGAAATTGTACTTCCCCTTTGATAAAACCATAAAATTTGAGGCTGTGTTTATTTGTAAGTAATTTGATGAGTTGATTAATTAATGGAATAATAATTTGTTTCGATTGTTGAATGTTGATACAATACGCCCTTTACCTACATCTATCAACCCTGCCTCTGACATTCTATGAGATTCCTACTAGGCCGAAATGTGTCTGATTTCAAACTCTTTCACGTTCATTCATAAATATCCAGACGCAAAGACAACATGTTTATATTTGTTATACTATAGTTTGGGTGAAAATAAATCCTATTTCAAAGTGAATTATAACAAAATAACCAGGGAAATTAAACTCTCTTTCCTCTTATATGGCAGTAGATGAATACAATTTGTATAAGCATTTCAAATGATAAATAGGTTGAGTATCAGCTCCAACTTGATTCTAAAACAATGGTTTGAACCATATGACTAGCCTTCCTATATGAAAACAAAAAAGAAAGAATCACTGCAAAACTGCCATGGAAGTGCCCGGTGACATTGCTGTCCTCCAAAATCCACCAAAAAAGAGCTTCAATACAGCTTAGTCTTTAGCAACTAGACGGACATATTTGCCTTCAACTATAAATCTGGAGCTTGAAGTAATCTGCACAACCAGAAAGTGATGAATATCTTCACTTCTTAAGGCGAACCAGCATAAAGTATCTAAAACAGTTTATTCTATAAAAGAAAATTTGCTACACAAACCTAAAGAACCACCCCTCACCTTGTGCTCCAACATTTCACTTAGTTGGGACTTATCTTGATCTACACCCAATTCCTGGAGGGACTTCAGAACCAGTTTCTGCAGTTTCCGCTTCTTCAAAACTCCATCAGGACTCTGCCATATATGCATCAAAAGAAAACATAAATGAATTACAATGAGATATGGGAAAGAAAACGAAAGCAAACAACTTTTTGCCTCTGCTTAGTTCCAAGCACTGCGTTTATCTTAACAAAGCTATGTCGATGATCATAAGTAGAATAAATTTATAATATAGTGAGTAAAGGTTGAAATAGAATGGATCTTAATTAGGAGACATACAGATTTCAAGGCTGCTTTAATCAACTTCTTACAATTTATCTTCCTTTTGCTATCTTCTTTGGTAGATGCAGGTTCTGCTATATCTTCTTTCACAACCTCATGTTTGGATTTCTTTGACTTTCTTTTTGTCTCCTCTGTTTTTTCTCCCTCAATCTGAATAACTTCTCCATTTCCCACTTCCTCTGAGTTATCATCCCCACGATTTTTTCCAGTATCATCCCTAACAGATGCATCTAATTTTCTCTTTCTATGTGATGATAACTCTCCATTTTCTGCTTCTGAGTTGATTTGTACATTGCCATCTTTGGGCATGTCCTGTGTTTTCGCCTCTCCAACCGATTTACTCTCCTGCAACTCACCATTCACTTTATTTTCAGTTGAGACCTTAGCATCTGGAGCAGATTCCTCTGTTTGTTTAGGTTGTTGCTTGGCATGGAACGCCCGGGCCTTTGCCCTGTGCTTCTTTCCATCAGCATGAAGAAGCAAGGTCTGCTGGCTGGTAGCCTTGGTATTGCAAAGACTGCAGATAAATAATGAAAAGAATATCAACAGGTCACAAAATAGAATGATAAAATAACATAAACAAGCAATATTTTCTCATGTGGAATTTTTATATCATAAAAGTTTGGACTTCGGATGATAACTCTCACAAACTGCCTCAAAAGATGAAATATCAAAGTCATTACACTTCAGACATAGCAAGATATTTAATTTTTTTTCATTAACTGAGACGCCAAATCTGATAGGTTAAAGTTAAAAAATATCACAACCTATAGCATTGGCTCCATGGATTTCAAGCTAAAGGACCCAAATTTCACAGAAAACTAGACAAGATTCACAGGAACTAGAGAGATCTCTTCTTCATGAAAACTTGGTTTGTTAGTTGATTTGTTGGTTACGCAATTCATTTATGAGAGCAAAGGAAAATATAAGGGGATAGCTAAACTTTGATTAAAACTAAAAGCTGGAACAAAACTATTGGTAAAGATCTGTCTGCAATAGAAAAAAACCATTTAGGCAACAAAGCTAGTTTTGTTTCTTCCTTTTACAAAAGGCCATCTACAATTCACATCTACCACCCCTGTAACATTTCATTAAAAATCAATGTTGTTTCGCTTTCGCTAAGTTAAATTTTCTGCCACTACAAAACAAACAAGCTGCCAACAAAAATACTCGAATAAGAACCTAAGCAAACCCACCAAAGTATCTTACATGTCATGTCACCACAAACAAGAAACAGGCTTTAGAAACGAAGAGAGCACAACAATGTCTGGATATGAATGAAGATTACCTACAAAACCATGGAGGACGTTGAGATAAGCCTACATTGATATCAATATCAGGTTTTTCCTTGGTTTGCTTGTTGGATTTTGCATTCGAATTTGGTGTGTTTCCTTGTCCCTTAGGACCATATTTTTCCTAAATATGGGGGGAAAAAAAACATTGCTCACTTAGATTACTTATTAGCAAATTAATGAATTAAAAAAAATAAGAATCAGAAAGAAACTTACTGCCTCAGTAATACACTGTGTATGGCCCTGAACGCTTTGCTGACCAAAAGTTTGTCCACAATCAATGCACGATAGCTATGGAATCAACCAAAACGAAGATGGGTAAGACGAAAAATCGAGATTAAAAGAAGAAAAAAATGTCAAATATAGAGAAAGATAAGACCTTGGAAGCAGAGCAAATTCTGAAATGATTTGCTAACTTTGGTTTCTTCAAGTTATCGCCGCAATCCTCGCATTGAAACCATACCATCTTTTTCCTCTTTCCTTGTTTATTATTCTAGATTATTAAGGGGGAGGGGGAGGGGGGGATGAAAAGGAAAGAAGCAAAAAGAATTGCCGGCGAAACTAATCGGAAAGTCGAAACGGAGAATCTAATTGGTTTGGGGTTTAACCGTTTTTAAGGAAACTGAGTTTAGGGTTTTGGTCTTTGCCTTCATTGTTTGTTGGAATATTCTAGACAGTTTTAGGAACTAAACGCAGCGTTACGGGCCACAGAGACGATTAAAGAAGATGGGCTGAATAACAATAATAACAATATTGGCCCAAAAGTTCGTAAATTCATGTTTTGAAGTATAAATTTTTTTGGTATCTCATCCGGTATGCAGAGTTTGGTCTTGACTAATTCGGATCTAACCCGCGTCACGCATCTGGTTATGATGGATGAATCTCCCAACAGGAATGTTTTGAAGTGTAAATGTTATGAGAATTTTTGCTTCTTTTACTTGGTTATCATTTATCAATTGTCATCTTCAAGTTGATTTTTTTTTTTTTTTTTGCAAAAAAATGCACCAGACAGATTTAGCTAAATAACATAGATTGAAGCTTATTTGGAATTTTTTTAATAAGTAAAAGCTTGAGCTTAAATTGGTTAGAGTTGAAGGCACAACATTTATGTTGAGGAAAAAAATCCCCTTTTTCGTTTGGTTTTGGATCTTTGGCACCTAATCATTTTATTTTATGAAATGAAGAAGAATTGGCGACAAAAACATCTATTTATAATGTTTACTAATAATAGAAGGAAACTGCTTTTTGAAACCTTGGGGTAATCATCAAGACCTGAAAATATCTAATAATCATCAATATATTCAAATATAGTGTCCTTAATTTCTTTCCAAAAAAGAAAAATCCAATTTAAAGTTCAATTCTTATCAAATTAGCCAACCAAAGATTTTAAATGAGCTAAACTTTTTTTTTTTTTCAAAATGTAACATCCAAAAACTCACTATAGTTACTACACACGCCATGAGCTTTGTAATCTATACATGTATGTTAATTAGGTACTAGGAATTGCATCTTATCTTATACTAATAAATTTACAAAAAAAGATTGTATATGAGAAAATAAATATGATTAGGTTAGGTCTGATCAATTTAATTAAAGCAATTTTTAATCACCTTATCTTAAGTATAATTATCCATAAAAAAATCTTATAATTATTGAAGAAAAATAATTAATTCACACGTGAGGGAAAAGAACAGGCTGTCCACCGGAGGAGTCGGTATATAATCTGCCTAGCTGTTGGAGAGACTTAGAGGACACTTCGTAGTCAGTGGCTGTCCTTTCCCTTACCTGTCTTTCTACTTTTTTTTTTTTTTAATGTGAAGTCCCTACTTACTTGAACTAAGCAATCAACAAATTAAGCTTAATAAATTAATCCCACACGTTAACCATGCGCGCGTAATTATCACAGCAAAATTTCAAAGTTTCTAATTAGAAGTTCTCCTTTGCAACATTATTTGTTGTTTTGTTTAGTTTGATGGAGCATTGCATCACAAAAGCAAATTAAAAGAAAGCTTTGTAAGAAAGTAGCTAACAACTGCAAGCCATTGGGGGAAAAATCACACACACACACACACACACATATATATATATATATATGGGACCTGCAAAAGGTTATTTATTTATTTATGAAATTATGATAAATATATAATCTGTACCTAAGGGAAAGCGTGGGGCATGAATAAGATAAGAGCTACCATTCAAATAATATCTTTATTTTTCTCTTCCCCTGGAATGCTTATGCTGGTGGTACTTTCATGATTTTCCAGGACAAGTAATTGTCACGCTTGGGGACCTTTTTTTTTTTAAAAAAAAAAATTCCCATAAAAATAAAGAATAGTTTAGCTGTCATGAGAAGTATTGATAGGTCAAGTGACAGTTTTCAAAATTATTAATTATATTCTTCTCTGATATTTGATCTGTGTTTGTTTCTGATATATGGGTAAAATTTTCCCCAGTAAATAGTACTGGAAGAAGAGAGATATATTATATGCAAGGAAGAGATTATGATCATTTTATGTCTGATATATAAAAAGTTGTTTGTCTCTTCACTAGTTTTAAACACTGAAATCTTTACCAATATGTGTTCAAAAGGTTTCAGGGTGGTGGATGAGTGGATTCCATTAAACCTAATTTGTTCAATATACTGTATATTCTATTAGATACTTTGATCACTATTAAAGTATATTAGAACTTGATTAATTATAAAATCATACATTGGATATGCTTTTGGTACGTTATTTTATAAGGTTCTTTTTTTTGGTAAAATTACTTATGGTTAATTCCATTTCCAACCTAATTAAGTGTAAGTCTCTGCTGCTCTAGCTAGCTAATGATTGATGATTACAAATGTATGAATAGTACTAAACAAGGGGAAAGGTATAAAATATAAAAGAAAAGAGAAAAAAGAGAGATGTTTGAAGATCATTTTAATTTGCTTTATTTTGATAAAGTGGATTGTTTTCGAGTTTTTTGCTGGAAAAGGGTATGATTTCAATCATTGCAGCCACGCTCCTGTAATGTTTTTACAAATAATGACTTTTTATTTACTTACAGTTACCAATAAGCCAACACGTGGGAACCGGATTTTGGAGTTTATTTGGTTTGGGGCTTTCTTTTTTTCCTTGAGGATTTTTGCTTAACTTGTAAAAATCTCCTGCAGGAAGTCAGGAACTTAGGCAGGACACAAGTCTTTCTGAACCAGAATATCAGAGACTTGAGTTGTTTTTGTTAAGGAAGATCTTGCTTAGTGGTTTCTATTTTGTCATTTGCTGTTTTGTCTGTTTGTCATCAAAGTAGAGTAGCAGTAGTATTTATTTACCACCGGTGTGTTTAGTAACCACCGTTTGACCGTTTCATCACCGTTTTGGATTTAAACGGAGTTTAAGTGTAAACTCTGTTTCAATCGTTACTCTAATAATCTCATCTGTACAATACTTAATCTAATATGTACAGTGTAATCTCATCTAGGTACAGTTGCTAAACAGTGTCAATCGCACCACTCTATTAAACGCAGCCTGCAATGGCCATGGATTTTTTGCGGCCTTAAAAAGCTAAACCTGATTAAGAAAACACATCAGCGAAATAATCATGCGATGATGATCAAATATCTACCAAGTCTGGCATTAATGGCAAAAGAAATTGCAACAAACAAATGCTTAATGCGCCTTCAATCTAGCTTATACCAAGTCAAATCAAGTTACTCAAAGACAAAAATCATACCCGAAACCTAAACCATATAATAAATTGATCTGTACAAGTTTTGTGATTCGAATATATATGGTCCAGATATTTATTATGTAGCTAAAAGTTGAGCTAACAGCACGATTACGTATAAATCAAATAATTCAATCATCTAATCAATAATAATAATCTTTACAATATATATATAATTGGAATTTCATTTCTTGTACGTTTAAAGAAAGTAAAGACAGTATATTAATCCACATGATAAATTATTTCGGCCTCCTTGCAACTTGAAACCCCAACATTATTAAAAAAAAAAAAATCAAAGCGCCGGGGAGATAAAATGCCAGTCTTTTAGGTAAAAATTAAATAAAAAAAGTTGGTTGATAATTAGATAACATTAATAACTTGGTCTTAACTATATGCCTTTCTTGCTATTCAAAACTGCATAATTTTATTTCATTTCCGACACATTTAATAGTCAAAATAAATTAACGTTATAAGCATATATACCAAGGTCATTTTAAATATTTAATCCGCTAATGTCCATTAGTAATTTAGTAGTAGTTTCATTTCTTGTAACGTAATATGAATATCTCTCTCCTCTAAAGTCAAGCTTCCCCCCATTTATATTAGTCTTTCCTTACAAAGCAAAGAAAAACTAAACCAAAAGGAAACTCAAAAACCCTTGTAAATCCCATGGAAATAACCGGCGACCCTCCACCGTTATGGCCACAACTGACCACCATGCCTCGCCGTCGGTCACCGTCTCCTCTTTTCTCCCCACCGGTTCTCATTATTCTCTTACCCATTATCGCATTAATTATCTTGTTCTTTGCAGTCCCTCCTTTTCTGTCCATCACCAGTCAGATTTTAAAACCAATTGGTGTCAAGAAAAGCTGGGATTCCCTCAACATTTTGCTAGTCTTGTTTGCTATTCTTTGCGGTGTTTTTGCTAGAAGAAACGACGACGATAACAATAACGTTAGAAATAATGTTAATAATAATAGGCCAAACGATCCTGTTTCTCATCAACAATGGTTTGATCAGTTTTCAGAAAGGAAGATCTACGATGATAATATAAATATTCCTCCGATCAACTCGTCGGCGGCCACCGGCGTTAGGAGGTTGAAGAGAAGCAGCAGCTCGTATCCAGATCTGAGGCAAGAGACTTTGTGGGAGAATAATAATGAAGAGCGGTATCGTTTTTTTGATGATTTTGAGATAAACAAATATCGATCTTCTTCAATATCTACAAATTATAATGATCGAGTTCATGAGCTTCGTGGGATGAGAAGTGAGTTTTCTGAAGTATCTGCTGAGCCCAAGGTCATTCCCGTTGACACCTTTGTGCTTCGTTCTTTTCCTTCACCACCACCACCGGCGAATTCCCCAGCACCGTCAACACCACCTCCACCGCCCCCTCCGCCTCCAGCTGCCCGTCATAAACCAAGACGAACTTATCAAGCTGTTGGTCAGAAAGAGAGGGTGAGGGTTATGGGTACTCCTCAAAACGATCGTAAGTCTCCAGAGCCAGTTACACCGCCGCCGCCTCCACCGCCACCTCCTCGGCGACCACCATCACCGCTAGTGCAAGTGGGTAATAGATCAGAGCAGAAGTTTGTGAAATTGGAACGTAGAAAAAGTAATGCAACCAGAGAAATAAAGATGGTGTTTGCTTCGTTGAGGAAGAGAAAGAAGAAACAGAAGGCAAAGGATCATGATGATCACCAGCACGATTGTCCTTTGCATTCTTCCCCACATGAGTCGCCACCTTATAATTATTCTACTGTCATACCACCACCGTCACCAGCTCCTCCACCGCCACCGCCTCCACCACCTCCCTCTGTCTTCCAAAAATACAACCTCTTTAGAAAGGGCAGCAAAAGCAAAAAAATCCATTCAGTCCCTGCACCTCCCCCTCCACCACCGCCACCGGCATTTTCGCCTTCAAAACGATCATCGAAACAAAACACTCAATCTCAGACCCCACCAACACCACCGCCTGCACCGCCACCATCCTTCTTTTCTACAAAAAGATTATCAAAGCATAATAGTCAAATCCCCCCACCATCCAAACCACCACCAACTCCGCCACCCGAACCTTCACGGAGAAGAACTACAGCCTCCACCGGCAGGCCACCATTGCCGACAAAATCAAACTATTATGACGAGAACTTGAACAGCGGTGGACAGTCACCGTTAATACCGATGCCGCCACCGCCCCCTCCGCCGCCATTTAAAATGCCAGAGTTCAAGTTCGTGTTCCGTGGGGATTTTGTTAAGATACGGAGCAGTCCTAGTTCTCGGTGTAGCTCTCCAGACTTGGAGGAAGTTGACATTTCCTCAACCAAGGACGACACTGAAACAGTCAGCGTGATGGACGGTGAGGATGGAGTTGGAGTTGGAAATGGAAATGGAAATGCAGGGTTCCCGGTTTCTTGTCCCAGTCCTGATGTCAACGCAAAAGCAGAGACCTTCATTGCCAGACTCAGGGATGGCTGGAAATTAGAGAAAATCAACTCCATCAAAGAGAAGCAAAGGATAGGCTGAAATCCTCACAAGTTTCAGACATTTCCCAACAATTTTTTCTGCTTCATTTGGTTTCTTATTACATACTACAAATTACAATTGATTAAAGTTGACTGATGAAGATTATAACAGGGTATATATAGTAATATATAGTATTAATAATCTGTAGATTTATACATATAAATAGGAATTGAAATGCAAGGCAAGCTTCATGGGAGTTAATTTTTTTACTCAACTCATGGAGCTACTTGCAAGTTTGGGTTTCTTTCAGGTTATGATGATTTGAAGATGGGCATTGCAATTGGCTCTGACTGTGTTATGTTTTTTTGGTTCACTGGTTTTGAGCCTAAGCAAGAGATTTGTTACAAGAGCTTTGGAATTCTGATGTCTGTAGCAATTTTTTTTTTATTAATTTGTTGTGTATTTGATTGACAATGAGACTCTAATTGTGTTTTTTTTGTTCATCTGTTGGAGCCTGGTTCTCTCTCACTTATATGTAGTATTCTAGTGAAAAATGGTGTGAGTTTGCAATTTAAAGGCTTTGTTTATTATGTTATGAATACTTGTTCTACAAAAGGTACAACTAGAATTTATATATATATGTTCATTAAAGTTCTAACTTCTAAGATCGTCCGAATTTAATTTTTCACCCTAATTTGTATACTATATGCTTAGGGGAATAGACACATAAATGTCTGGCAGAGTTGGGTAGAAAAGGGCATTTCTATCTTTAGAGCAGGATAAACCTACAAATTCGAGTGACGATAGACAAAAGCATCAGATCAGCAGCAATAGCAGCTGTTAATTAAATCAAGTTGTGCTTGTATATATTTAATTTGAATACATCTCGATCAAAAAGGCAACAACTCACAACAACGTCTCTTTCTTGGTCCCCATTCATATTCATTACTTCAAATCAGATGATGATGCCAAGCTCAATAAAGTGAACATATATATAGCTTTTAACTTGCCAATTGGGATTACATTTTTTATATATATATTTTCCTCTTCCTTTTCCCCTTTATAATCAATTTGGCCAATCCAATGGCCAATGGGCCATATATCATCATTGAAAATTTGAACTTGATAGAATGTCTCACCAAATCCTCCATCCCTCTATTTGGGTACAAGTATTGAAGTATGTATGAAAATTTTAAGAGTAATACTACCAAAAGACTCTGTACTTTTGCGATTCAATATGTATATCCAATCTCACCCTTCAGCAAATAACGTAGATGCTTGATTCTAATTTCAACTATTACTATCATCAATCAATGCATTCAACAAATTAAACCATGATTTGTCCATAGCCTATATAGTATTTGAGATGGGGAAAGCCCTGGGAGGTGGAATTAACAGCATGGGTTCAAACATAGCACCTTTGTTTGTTTGTTTGTTTGATTTTTTTTTTTTTTTTGAAAGTTATAACCAGAAAGGTAAAAACTATAAAGCAAAGAGATACAAGGGTAAGATACCAGATGAGATTTACATGGTAAGCCACTAAATTTACTAATTTAGGATATTAATTGGTTAGGCTTTTAGAAATTGTAGGAAAAAAATCTAACTTGTCAAAATCTTATTGATCACGATCATGGATGACATGGTGAATCCGATCCATGTAATAATATATATATATATATATATGATTTTTAAAATTTTCTAATGATGGCCCCATTGACATGTGGCTATAGCTGACGCAGAAATGCCACGTCACGTCAGCAAAATGGACGAAAGTTAGTAACGTGATTAACGGTTTGTCCAAAAGGGACTAACTTGTTCCGTTTTAAAAAATTATGAGATTTATTCACCCAAAAAAAGAAGATAAGTGGCCAATTTGCACCAAAATAAATAGTTGGAGGACCGATTTGGACATTAAGCCATTTTAATACTACATTTCAACCGTTTTGAACAAATGTATCTCTAATTTTCTTGAGCTATATGAAACCATATTTCGGTCTTAAAAAATAAAAGAAAGTTGTTATTTGATACTTTTTTTTATGTGTTTAATCCTCTTTAAACTACTTTACAATCTTTGGATCATTTTTAGGATTAAACTTTTGGTCCATTAACCGATTTAGGCTTAATCCTCTTTTTTTTTTTTTCCTTGAGCCAAGGTTAAGAATCATTTTTCATTTACGCACAAGAAGACCCGTACACCGCTACGTGATTAGGCTACATTACCGAAATGCTAATCTATGAGCCAACAAACAAACCCAGTGAAATCTCATTACAATTCAAATAAATCTCTATACCCAAACATCTAAATGCGAATTCAACCCAAACTAGAAACTATACCATAAATAAACTACATACCTACCAAATAAACAAACAAATTACAAACAAACTCACATTTCGTGAGAGTTGAACCCAAGACCTCATGGTCTAGATAAGCTGGAACTAAGAGTCCAATACTCTACCACCAGGCCAAATGCCTGATGGCAGGCTTAATCCTCTTTGAACATTGCCTGATCCAGGCATCCACATCTGTAATTTTAACTAAATGTGACCGCGATACTAATAAACTAGTTCTAAATAAGTAGATTTTAACTATGTATCATTTTTAAACTTTTTACATATGGAAGTGAAAGTATATGTTGTTAATTTAAATTTAAATTTAGGACCATTTCATAAGTTATTTTGCAGAGTTTGAACTAAATGTACTGAATTTTGCAATGTTCGACAATGTTGACTTACAATTTGGAAATCTTTGAATTAGAAGAAGAGAGAATAACAGAGAGAATGAGCAGAAAATAATACTGATCTGTCTTTCTATTTCCTCATATTTCATACTTATAGTGACATCTCAACAACATTCTTGGCTCATTATCCAATCACTGGGTAACAAACTCATAAGAAACTCAAATTCAAATATTCGATATCATATAGTAACTAAGAGAAATAGGAAAATACTGAAAGTGTTATCACATTTCACATAATGTTTGCTCCAAAACAAATGATAATAGAATCTGGAAACTCTAAAGGATATGTCAATTAATTGGCGATCAGTAGTAACTCCTGCCACTGGAGCTGAGAAATACCTCTGGAGAATCAGACTGGCGATGGTCAAGATAATCACCAGGACTGAGCCCCCGAATGATATCGACACAAATATAGCGTTGTGGGCCTTCAACATTATATCAAGGACGCTGAGTATGATTTCCCCTACACTTAGACCCATCGACAATATCCCAGTGAGGTTCATCAGTCCACCCCTATGAGCCTTTGGTATGGCAGCCACAGCAGCAAAAAAGATTACAGCTACCAGGTTCGAGATCTTCACACCCAGTTTGCTTTGGCCCAGAATTGTGAAAATAAAACCAGCGATGCTCAGACCAATAGAACGGACCTCGGAGGCCGCAAGGTTGAGCTGGAAAAAAAAAAGCAAATTAGAAGACTTACATATGTGAAGAAATGCAGAGAACATAAGAGCCTAAATAATCTGGCATTTACCTTCCAATATGGCTTTGCGGCGGTGGCTGGATTGGTACGAGATGTTCAAGTTCCATTTCTGCGAGAGCCAAGAAAATATTTATCTTCAAGTCATTGCTCGCAGGCATTTCAGGGCAATTGCAAAGGCGGAGGATGGATCATAAATGCAGTGCAAGCTATAAGGCAATATATTCATAATTTCAAAGCAAATGTGCAAGATCAAATATCAGAGAATCAAAATAAACTATTTTCTTAACTATGACAGTTTCCATCACACGATAAAGAGCTTCTTCCTTCAAACACACAAGAAACAAACATCAATCCACAACAATCTCTCAGAAGAAGCTCAAGATCAAGAATCAAACCTCCATATTTACAAAACTAACTAACTTATCAAACTACTATAATTCTCACAGAGCTTAAAAGGAAAATTGCCTAAAATCAACTAGATAGCCAAACCAGTTCTTCAACCACATATTAAGAGAACTAATCTTGATTCTATATAAACAAATATTGCAAGAAAGTCAGACTGTAGCTTAACAGATTTCAGTAACCAATCTAATATTGAATGGATGAATAAGAAATTAAAAAGTGAAATGCATCTAAAAACAAAAAGAGCAACCGGAAAACCTAAAAAGAAAAAGAAAATCTGGAGATTCTTTTTGTCAATTATGATGATCAAGCAACTGAACGAAACTATCGAGTTACAAACATCTAGCCAGATCTTTTGTTAAAAGAATTGAAGATGTAGAGACACGAGTGAAGAAGAAGCAGTTACCAACGAAGATGCACCAAAGCAGTAAAATCTTTGTTCTTTCGTTTCTTCTCGCGTTTCTTCCCTGCACTTGCAATCGATTCAAGAGTACGTTAACAAATGTGAATGTTCAAGAAAGACTATAAAATAATGAAATGCAGAATAAGATCGAATTTGAAGAAAACTAGAGAAGAACAAGGATTTACCAACTGAAGAGAGCTAAGCGTAAGAGGAGAGAATGTGAAAAAAAAAAAAGCAAGGGAGGGGGTATTTATCTAAATTTCCTGCGAAGGGCTGCCTTTTTACTAACGGAGGCCGTCATACGGTCAGAGGGAGAGGGAAAGAGGCGGCGGAGACTACAGGGATTCAAATTGCGGTTGGTGGCGCGAAATCCATCCTTAGCAAAACAATTATTCGGATATGCCCTTTTAGGTTCTATCAATTTTATAACAACTATCTTCAACTATGCAGGGTTTTTCCACCAGTGTATCCTATATGTACGCTACTTTATTCAAAGTATGTAGAACTATCACAACAAGCCCTTTTGTTCACATTTTTGTCACCGTTTTATATGGATTAACCATTTCAATCATTATTCAGGGACCCGCTTTGGCGTACGAAATCCCGGAAGTGGGTGGAGCCGCGGCTTCCAGCGCCAGTTCTGGGTCGCGTTTTTGGCTGCGTTGTGTTTATCGTTGTTGCAGAGATAACGGATGCATTCACGGCCATTACTATCGTGATCGTTGCACAATTTTATAATTAAATGCACATTATTTATGATTATCAGTATAACCATAAATATGCTTATTTATAATTCATAAATGAGTTAATGACAAAGTATTTACCAATATAAAACTTCCTCTTCCAAAATTTTAATTTTATAAAAATATTTTAACTTATTTTGGTAAATTAATTTTAGTATAGAAAATTAAAAGAAAGCATGCAGTTCTTTGTATTTAGGAAAAATAATCTTAATCTATTTTATTAGGAAAACTTATTGATGAGTGGAAGGCCACTAGACCTTTACCCATCCCAGTTTAATACTACCCATCAAAACTTTTCATTCACAAGCAATGCAATGTTTAGGTTGTATGTTTACTTGACCATGTTGAAGGACTCTCTTCTTAATTTAATCACATGATGACACGTGTTCTTTGTAATTTGAGTTTGATGGATTTTCCTATTTTTTGGGTCATGTTTTCTTTTGGGCTTTGTATATGGATTAAAAATCAAAAAGTACTAATTATTAAGGAATTATTAAGAATTGAAATTCCACCAAAAAAAGGAATTAAGAATTGGAACAAAATAATGAGAATTTTTTCCTGTAAAGGAAAAAAACGCACACCAATGAGTATGTAAGGGGGAATACATGAAATCTGAAATGTCATTTAAACACTTCCCTTGTGTGTTTCCTTCAATCTTCAAGTTTTTCTTTTTCCCTTTTAATTTTGTTAAATTAAACTATTATACTAGAAAAACACTCGCACATGATTGCTAATATTTCTCTCTTTGGTAATTAACCACTTGCCAATTACCCAAATATTTTTTTTGCTACATGATCACACAAATATTTTCTCTCTCACCGTCAAAAAAAAAAAAATCACACAAATAATTGAACACCCTTTGTTTTAACTAATTGTTCAAATAAGAGCCTAACGTTATCGAAAATGCTTAAATAAGGGTCTGATCTTTTAATTTGGCCAAATAATGGCCTAACGTTATCGAAAATGCTCAAATAAGGGCCTGGTGTCAGTTTGGATGACGTGTGAGACAAGCCCTTATTTGAGCATTTTGGCAAACGTTAGGCCCTTATTTGGCCAAATTCAAAGATGGGGCCCTTATTTGAGCATTTTGGCAAACGTTAGGCCCTTATTTGGTCAAATTAAAAGATTGGACCCTTATTTGAACATTTTGACAAGCGTTAGACCCTTATTTGAGCAATTAGCCTTTGTATTAGTATATTTTTTGGCCTTGGAAAAAGAAAAGTGTTGGTGGACTCTGGACAAAAATGGAGACTGGATTTATATATATGAGCCCAATCTCAATATGGCCAGGCCTCCTTATCTGCATTATCTAAGTCAATAGGCCCAATGTTAACGACACTTGCAATCCCCTCCAAAAATCCCACAAAATATCCGAAAATCTATTTAAAAATGCAAAAATTCAAAAAACCCCAAAAAGACTCCAACTTTACACACTCCACTCTGTTGTAAAAATACAGTATTCTAGCTAGGGTTCTTATTACCAAGATGTCGAAATCAATGAAACTGGCGGGTCTAAAATCCGTGGAAAATGCCCACGACGAGTCGGTTTGGGCTGCCACGTGGGTTCCTGGCACCACCACTCGCCCGTCACTGCTTTTGACTGGGTCACTCGATGAAACTGTCAAGCTCTGGAGCCCCGACGAGCTCGACCTAGTCCGCACCAACACCGGCCACTGCCTCGGCGTTGTTTCGGTGGCTGCCCATCCTTCCGGCGTGATTGCTGCCTCCGCCTCTCTGGATAGCTTGGTTCGCGTGTTCGACGTCGACACCAACGCCACCATCGCTACTCTCGAGGCTCCTCCTTCTGAGGTCTGGCAAATGCAATTCGATCCCAAGGTAATATTTTTATTTGAGATTCTGCTGTTTAATTTTTCTAAGACTTGATGAATTGTTTGAATTTCATTTTTTTTTTTTAAAAAAAAACGCATGTCATTGATAGACACTATTCAGTATCATTCAAATTAGTAGTGTTTATTTATCTAGATGAAGGAACTTCAGTTCTTCAGTTTTGGGCTTTTTATCTTAGATTAATTTAGTGAATGAGTGATATAATTTGCCAATGCCTCAATCCTTATTGCATATGAACAGCTTAGTCAGGATCCAATGATATGTTGATTCTCATCATGAGACATTAAATGAAGCTAAGTTAACAAAGTAGGCTGTTACTCTAAGATGGGTTCTTCTTGTGTGTATGGGTTCCGCATTTGCTCCATTAAATCTATAAATTCTGGTAGCAATCATAGTCTTCTTCTGAAGATCTAGTCTGCAACTTAAGATGAATAATTTTCCTTTTGAGTAAACTTTTTAAAATGCTATGTTGAATGTGTTTAAATGCTTTCTTCGAATATGTTTTGAATGGTTTTCTAACAGTAACTCTCAAAATTAGGGTACAACACTTGCAGTTGCTGGTGGGGGTAGTGCATCAATCAAGTTGTGGGACACTGCAACGTGGAGATTGGTTGCAACCTTATCAATTCCTCGGCCTGAAGGACCCAAGCCCTCTGATAAAAGCAGCAGCAAGAAGTTTGTTCTCTCTGTTGCATGGAGTCCTGATGGAAGACGACTTGCTTGTGGCTCTATGGATGGTACAATTTCAGTTTTTGATGTAGCTCGTGCCAAATTCCTACATCACCTTGAAGGCCATCACATGCCAGTTAGGTCTCTTGTGTTTTCTCCTGAACCTGATTCGCGGAGGCTATACTCAGCTTCTGATGATGGCCATGTACATATATATGATGCCGAAGGGAAAGCTCTGATTGGGGCCATGTCAGGTCATGCTAGTTGGGTGTTGAGCGTAGATGTAAGCCCAGATGGAGAGGCTCTCGCAACAGGCTCAAGTGACAAAACTGTAAGACTATGGGATTTTAAGATGAGAGCAGCTATTCAGACAATGAGCAATCACACAGACCAGGTCTGGGCAGTGGCATTTCGACGTGATGGAGGGGGTCGCCTTGCTAGTGTGTCAGATGACAAGAGTATATCTCTGTATCATTGCTCCTAAGGGTTCATTGTTTGTTGAGATGATTGAAAAGAATGAGGAATTGTTTTCATTACAAGATGTTGTTGCGACCTATTTAGCTATTACTGATGCAATGAATATGAATATGAAACTTGACTTATTTTTTATGTTTGTCACTAAAGATAAGATAGATGTTTATCTTATTCAATTGCATGTTAGAAAAATGCCTCAATCCTTTTAGCTTTCTTGATAATGCTATGTGAAAATGTGGTCAATTCAGTTTGTTATGGTGTGCTTGGCTGCTTGTGTTGTGTGAGTCGTACTTCAACTTTGATTGTGGACGTTGTTCAGAAAAGGTTTTGATTCAGTTTTGAGACAGCCTTGGCCATAATCATCTTCCCCTAGCTTAGCTTTCTTAACAAACCAAAGAAAAATTAAGGGATGAATCAGGTCGATGCCAACCCAGTGCCAAAGATTCGGCCAAAAAGAAAAACCCAGTGCCAAAGACGTAAAGGGATGCTACAATTGGTTTAGGAGTATCATCAAAAATCGCTTGGCCTTTACTTTGCACTTAAGTTTATTTGGACTGTTACTTTGCAGGTAACTTTAAAAAAAAAAAAAATTCAAAATGCACCCTAAAATTTTATTTTTGTGCCATGTTACACCTTCAGTCTTGTAGGACAAATGGATCCGTCATGGCGTCTGACGTGGCATGCCACGTGGACACAAAATGACACATGGCATCTTTAACACGTGGCGTGTCATGTGTCATTTTTTGGTACACGTGGAACGCTACGTCGGATGCTGTGATGGAGCCGTTTGTCCTACCATGACGTAAGGTGTAAAATGACACAAAAATAAAACTTTAAAGTGTGTTTTGATCAAAATAAAAAAAAAAAGTTGGATACACGATGATAGCCCGTATAAATTTAAGGATGCAAAGTGCCATTTATACTACTTGAAATATGTCACTAGTTAATTGTTCATGGGTTTTTCCCGTAGAAAGCAGAAGACGAGAATTTGGTGCCGGGATCTGTGAAATGGATTTCCGGAGTAAAATTGGAAAGAAATAAGAAAGCTTTGAAGCTCATCTTATGAAAAAGGTGCTGATCATCCTCTCCTTTCACCTTGTCACTCATTAGTATTGCAAAAATAAATAAGATTTGGAGCTCATCTAGTCATCTTATGAAACACGTGCTATAAATATTTTCTACCCCTACTCCAAAAATGTTAAGTGACATACTTCAACGATGCGACTCATGCGAGTACAGCAAAATATAAACACTCGTGTATCTTCATAAAAGAGAGAAAATCACACTGACAATCACACAGAGGCAAATATTAGTTCAATAAATTATACTAAAACATAAAAGGAATCAATGAGATCCGCTCATTTCAATTCGAGAATTCGACATAGCTTGTCCCCGGGGGGACTGTACTTACTTTGCTCATTTCAACTTTCTTTACCGCTTTTATGCTACCGAGAATCCGGCATAACTTGAAACTGATCTAATTCAAGGTGGCCGAGATTTGGTTAGATAAATATAGAAATTTTAAGGAGCTTTGGTGTTAAAAATCATGCAAAACTGAGTCGGGGTCTCGAAACGCGTTTTTAGTAAAAAACCGTGATGGATATTACACGATTTCGGTTAAAATTTTGTAAAAAGTGATCCAAAAAAGTTTCCCTTAATTTTTGGCCACAGTACTCACAAAAAATATATAATTCAACGACAAAAGGATCAAAGGGGTTTTCATGCATCCCATATCGTTTTTCCTATTTTTTCTGAATTAATTTCTGATTAAATCGAAGTATGATTCAGATGCATGTAAAAACAAATCCTTAAATCGAATGTGGTTGATATTTAGTTAGATGAATATAAATATTTTAAGGAGTCTGGACGCTAAAAATCATGCAAAACTTAGCAGGGGCCTTAAAACGCATTTTTAGCCAAAAATTGTGATGGTTACTACGCGATTTCGGCTAAAATTTTGTAAAAAAATGACCAAAAATTTTTTTCCTTAATTTTTGGCTACAATACTCTTAAAAAATTTATAATTCAACACCAAAAAGATCGAAGGGCTTTTCACGCAATCAATATCGTTTTTCCTATTTTTTCTGAATTAATTTCTGATTAGATCGAAACATGATTCAGATGCTTGTAAAAACAAATCCTTAAATCCAATGAGGCTGAGATAGGGTTAGATTATATAATATATATATATATATATATATATATATATATAAGTCAAGGAGCCTGGTCGCCAAAAATCATGCAAAACTAAGTTGGGCCCCGGAACGCGTGTTAAGTGAAAAACCGTGATGTAACATACACGTTTCCGGCTAAATTTTGCAAAAAATGACCAAAAAAATTTTCCCTTCATTTTTGGTCACAATACTCATAAAAGTATATAATTCAACGTCAAGAAGATTGAAGGGCTTTTGACGCTTCTAATATCGTTTTTCCTATTTTTTTCTGAATTTCTGATTAAATTGAAACATGATTCAGATGCTCGTAAAAACAAATTCTTAAATCCAAAATGGCTTAGATAGATGAATATAGATATTTTAAGGAGTTTGGTCGCCAAAAATTATGCAAAACTGAGTTGGGTCACGGAACACGTGTTTAGCCAAAATATATGAATTGATGGTTAGTACACGATTTTCGGCTAAAATGTTGCAAAAAGTGACCCAAAAATTTTTCCTTAATTTTTGGTCACAATACTCATAAAAAATATATAATTAAACGCCCAAAAGATTGAATGACTTTTGACGCATCTAACATCGTTTTTCCTATTTTTTATGAATTAATTTCTGATTAAATCGAAACATGATTCAGATGCTCGTAAAAATAAATCCTTATATCCAATGTGGGTGAGAGATTTTCTTAGATGAAAATAGATATTTCAAAGAGTATGGGCGCCAAAAATCATGCAAAACTGAGCCGGATCCCTGGAACGCGTTTTTGGCAAAAAACCGTGATAGTTAGTTCACGATTTCGGCTAAAATTTTGCAAAAAATAACCCAATTTTTTTTCTCTTTTTTTGGCCACAATACTCATAAAAAATATATTATTCAACGCCAAAAAGATTGAAGGCCTTTTCAAGCATCTAATATCATATTTCTTTTTTTTTTTAATTAATTTCTGATTAAATTGAAACAAGATTAAGATGCTCGTAAAAAAAAAAATCCTTACAACCAATGTGGCTGAGATTTGGTTAGATGAATATAGATATTTCAAGGAGTCTAGATGTAAAAAATATGTAAAACTGAGTCGGGACCCCAGAACTCGTTTTTAGCCAAAAATCGTGATGAGTAGTACACAATTTTGACTAAAATTATGAACCAAGTAGTGATGGCAATTTTACCAATAAGAATATAATAATCGAAAGACTCATTATGATCAGATATGAGAATTTAATATCTCAAAAAAATATACGAATACTATAATCGAAAAATCTCTTTATAAATCAAATAGGGCCGATAAACGGTCGGTTATAGTTTAATTTAATCAGTTTTGAAATGTTAAATATGTATATCAAAAACCGACCAATATATAAAGGAAACCGAGACGGTCGGTTTTTGGTGATTTCGATCAGTTTAATCAGTTTCGGTCGATTTTTAATAATATAAATTATATATAATAAAACTAATAAAAATAATCTATTATATATTTTATATATAGTATACAAATCGGCCGGTTTTGGGTTACAAAATTTATACTAAATACCAACCAATTATATATAATCGATGACGATTTAAACCGCCTAAACGATTAAACCACCGAGCCGCCTTACCTTAAACGGTTTGAGCGGCACAGAGCATACTTCTCACCCCTAAAATCAAATACCTCTTTATAAGCTTAAAAAAATTTTAAAAAATAAGGTTGTAAAGTTTTCTTTAAAACTCAATTATAGGTGCTAGAGTGTTATCTTAATTTCTTACTAATAGATTTTTTCTTGAGGGAATCTTACTAATAGATTTAGTTTCAATGTTTTTTTTCTTTTTTCCAAACATTGATATTGAAATGGACTACACTAATCCTATCCCGCCTCTCCTACGATTCGAAACCTAGTTTTTCCAATGGAAGTTGATGAAAGAAGGAGCGATTTCGAGAAAGAAGAAGAATACCACGACGAGGACGATCCACTTTCCGAGCTCTTGAGAGATCGCTTCCGACTCTCTGCTATTTCCATCGACGAAGCTGAAGGTACATTTTACCCCAAATTTTCTATCCTTCTGAGAAATTTCTGGAAAAAGAAAACGCATTCTTATTAAAATCTTTCAATTCATAAATGAAAATGATCAATTGTGACTAAACTGAATCCAAATTTTCAAATGATTCAAGTAGCGAAGAGAAACGCTACGGAAATTCCTGAACCAATAGTGGCTTGTATTGCCGATTTGGCCTTCAAATACACCGGTACGTATTAAAGTTTTATGGCTTTTTGTTCTTCATTGTTGTAATTTCTACTTTGTTATTGAGTCCTGAACTTCTTGAAATTCATTTTCCCTCTCTTTTTTTTTTAGCTCTGTTCAGATTTGGTTCTTTCTTTTCCCTAGGGTTTGAATCTTGGTGTTCAGGA
This sequence comes from Corchorus capsularis, assembly GCA_001974805.1. Classification (NCBI taxonomy): domain Eukaryota; kingdom Viridiplantae; phylum Streptophyta; class Magnoliopsida; order Malvales; family Malvaceae; genus Corchorus; species Corchorus capsularis. Next base: position 65,212 of record AWWV01012435.1, read on the forward strand.
TTGTTTATGAATAGTAGAGGGAGGTTTCCACCGGCAATTGGGTTGGTCGGGGCGTCTGAGTGAATGCGAACCCGAACTTTCAGTCCAGCCCCCCACCGCAGCACTTCTTGTAGAGGAATTTGGTGCACAACCACCGGCAGTTTCCACAGCAACAACACTGCCTCAGGCGAAGCACATAACTCAGCGGAAATGACTCCAGTGTAGTCGAGGAGGTCGAGAAGACCGTCCAATCAGAAGCTGTCGACTTTAAGGTCTTTTCCATTTCTTTTCCTTTTTCTGCTCTTTATTTCAATTTATGACTACATCTTTGTTTACATTTTCCGCGGCTGTGCTTTTTTTCTTATGGCTTGAATTGGGGGGAATGTTTTTCATGTTTTGAGCGTTATTATGAAATTATTAATGCTAGGTGTTGATTTAGTCCCTATCTTTCCATTTAGTTATGAAGGATTAAAGAAAGAGAGAAAGAGACTTTATCTATAGCTTTTGTGCCTACTCATTCTTTACTTCTTGGTTCCCTAAACTGTAACTTGTTATATGAAATGAATTGACAGAGTTTATTAGTTGGGTGTTTTTGAAGCCTATCATGCTCTTTGTGTATGGTTTTACATTTATTTATCTCTTTTTTGTTCTCCCAATTTTTCAGTTAACAAGATTGGAAGAGTCTAAAGATTCCGCCACCAGATACACACTACAAAACAGAGGTATGTCTGGTAATAATATTTAATCATTAGGTGTTAGATCAGTTCTATGTTGGGAACGATTAGTTTAAAAGATTCTTGAAGGCTTGATCTAATCAGTTACGGTAGGAGGCAATAACTTAGGTTTTATATCTTTGACCTAAATAATCACCATGCCTTAATAAAACTATAAAGCTCCTCTCTTCAGAATGGTCTATGCATTTCCTTTTTCTAAGGATTAATCTTTGTAATTGCTATCTTATTCTATGGTATATATGAAATTATTAATGGACGTTTCCCAAAGTTTTCAATTTGGGACATTGATACCTAGGTCTCTGATGTTAAGGCCTTCTGGCTTGAACTTACATGTCTAAGTGTTAGTTTTAGTCTTATATTACTGCATGCTTGGCAGCATATCATCTTATTCTTGTGATTATACCCATAACCAGCACAATTGGTGCCATAGGTTTTTGGAGATGTTTTTAACTTTTTAATGACATGTTTATCAACTGATATGCCTATTAATTTTTTTCTAGGATGTGACAGCTACGAAAGGAAATGAATTTGAGGACTATTTTCTGAAATGTGAACTTCTTATGGGAATATATGAGAAAGGTTTTGTAGGACCTTCCCCTATTCAGGAAGAATGTATTCCCATTGCTTTAAATAGGAGTGATATTCTTGCTAGAGGTTAAAATGGAACTGGGAAGGCAGCAGCATTTTGCATTCCTGCCTTGGACACAAATGACCAAGATAATAATGTAAGGTTATATTTTAACTACTTATTTTTTTTTAATGTGTATCAAATATATAATTGGTAATAGGTACTGCTGGTAAATATCTTCACCACTTCAATTTTCAATTTTGTTCTTCTAGGTTTAATCAAGCTGTTATGCGAAAGGTTCATGAATGTCTTATGCTGCTTGTTGACTGAAATTTTTACCTATGTGCATTGCATGTTTGGACATTATCAAGTGAGGGTCTAACTTCTGTATCAGTTCCTGAAACAAGTGCACCATGACTTCAGATAGGTTCACTCATTTTAATTCGAGTTATATGCACTCCATTTTTTTTTTTTTTAATTTTACAATTTGAACCAACTTAAGAATCTTGAAGTCTTTTCCACAGTGATGATTCTTTTGAGTTGCTTAGAAGATTGACTTTGTGTGGATGAATGCTTAGGGAATTGAAAATTTTTTCTCTCTTTAAAGGTTTTTCAGTTTGCTCTTTGAAACTGCCACTCTTTCAATGCTAAGTGGTTAGTTTCGTAGTTCACCCTAGAAACCGTCAAGCTATTTAAACATGATTACTTTTCCTGTTAATGGCTAAATACAAGTTCATGCTTGCAGGGAAGGTGGGTGCGAGTTCTGTGCCAAGTATCTTCACCAGCAGGTTCTCAAGCATGAAGCATAAGCAGCTGGGGACATAGGGACATCAGTTCTGAGCATTTTTTAGGTTAGTTAATTTGATTTCCTGTGTGATTTTCCTTTATTCACTATCTTTTCATTTTTCATGTTATTACTCTTCATTCTGCTTCAATGCTTTTCCTAGTGTTCATTCCATCTTTCATGTCATCCAACCTGTGCTATGCTTTCGTGCAGAATTGATGAGATGATGCATGGAGCCATGGACATAGAGGATGGATAGAACTAGCCATTTTTGGTGATTCTAAAGACGTTTACTGGCATGATAGAAGGATTGATTCGGTCTCCAAGTAGTGGTGATGATAATAATGACCAAGCTGATGATTGGTCCTTTGAGGAGGTAAATGTGAAAACGTGTATAGTATACCCATTTTGCTGTCTTTAACTAGTGCTGAACAGATATTGATGTTTGCCACAAACTATGATGGAAACCAAGAACAACATCGCTTTGGTACTTGTTAAATCTTAGATGCTGTGTGTATATATGCACAGATTATTTATCCCGTCTTAACGAGAATGATTCTTACCTTGAACTCTGACTGCTTGACATCTTACTTTGCACTTAACATTTTGGGTTGGGGCAGGACATAAAACGGGATTCGTATGGAGTATGGACCCATTAAAAAATAAATTTAATTACTATTATTATTTCGTTTTGCCTTTCTTTTCTGTTTGCTCTTTTCTTTTTCCTGATGAGTGATAACTTTCTTGTTCAGATTTGTTTCCTCACTTATTCCATCTCAGATTTCCATCTTTCGGTTCGCTCTCGTCTAACATTCTTTAAGTAGCTTTGAAGCCTTCGACAGAGCCAAGAAGCTTATAATATGCTGTCGAAGCTTGATGGAGATTGTCTGCGAACTTGTGAATGTAAGGGTTTTTTCCCCCTCTCTCTTTCAGTTTTTTGGGGGCTTGAAGTATTTTGCACCTAATTCGACCGTGAATTTAGTTTCATCTGATTACTGATTTCTTGTTAACAAGGCCATCTGATTTCTGAAAATGTTAGAATTTTCTTTTTTCTTTTGTTATTTTTTATATTGTTGATAGAAATTCACGATTTCTTAAAATGTTAGGGTTCTTTTTCTCTTTTGTTGTAATGCTAGGGGGTTTTCGAACTTGTTTCCTTTACAGCTTTTACCTAAGAATTTAAAATGGTTATTGTTTACAGACTCTTTATTGATCACATGTTTTCGGTGTATTTGGGTTGGTCATTTTCAGTTGTGAAAAATGTAAATGCAATGTTTGAAGGGAAAGATTGCATTAAAATGTTTCCCACTTGCAGAATGTGCCAAATATTCTTATTTGCATTTGGAAGCTGTTTAAATAATTGCTATGTTTTCTGTGTGATTCCTCATTTCTTCCTTGTCATGATACTTACATGTTTTGTGATATGGCTACCAGGTTTGTTGGTAACATGTTTTGAGTAGTATCGGGTGATCTCTTTCCTCATCTTTGTAATTGGTTGGTTGATGTGATTGTCCTTGAAATGGGCAGTTTATTTTCTAAGTGCTTTGTTTTGAAAGTTTTCACTTCTGATTTGTTAAGCTTTTAAACCACTGAGTTACTGATGAATTCTAATTCTTCATGTACAGCATCTGGTTCGTGATGGGAGGTCCCATGCCGGTATTCTAGGACAGCCACATTTACTCATCACTTGGGTGGCAGGTGGGGGAATGGGTGGTAAGGAACTGTGTTTTTCTTTTGAAGGAGCAAATTAGGTTGGGGGTTTGCTCGTACTCAGGCAGATTGAACATGGGGATTGGGGGGGGGGGGATTAGTTCGGGGTGTGCTTCTTGCCCGAGTGTTCAGCCTAGCGGGCAAGGGTGATAGTGGCGGTAGGCATGCAGTGGTGATACACTGGTCTCAGGTATTTCTCTTTCCAGACTTCATTTCTTTTGCTAGATGTTCCTTTTTTTCCTGAATGGTTTAAGTTATTTTGTTGTGGTCTCTCGTATTTATGTTCTACTTCCAGTTTTCTTATGCCATATGTTTGGTAGCCTGGTAGGTATTTCGCGGGAGTCCTCGCCATCTGTTGAAACATTTGGTTAGTTAGAAAGTGGCAGTCGTGGTAGGTATGTTGACATTTGTTTAGTTAGTTGATGTGATTGTCTATAAAATGGGCTCTTTTAAGCCACTGAGTTGCTAATGAAATCTTATTTTTTTTCATGTATAGTAGCCAGTTCGTGACAGGAGACCCTTTCCGGTATCCTAACAGCTGCCTACTCGTCACTATCGTGGCAGGTGTTGGGATGGGTGGTAAGGAAGTGTGTCTTTTCTTTGGAAGGAGCGAATTAGGTTGGGGGCTTGTTCTCATTCGGGCAGATCGAAAACGGGGTGACACACTGGTGGCAGGTATTTCCCTTTCCAGACTTGTTTTCTATTGTTAGATTTTCTTTTCTACTTGGAATGGTGTCTGTTATTTTGTTCTAGCATTTGTTTCTCCTTCTACTTCCTGCTTTATTATGCCATCTTTCCTAATTTACAAAAGTAATTATGATTATGATTACAAAAGTAATTTATCATCGAAGTATTTACACACTGTGGACTAAAGCAATATATATACACACTATTATCCCCTTCTGTTCGTATATCTGATTGGATATTGTCTATCAGGTTTTTTAGTTTCTTGGGAATTTGAATTTTGTAACGGTACAAATGTCCCTAACGTGGAAAGTGTCTTGTAATCATGTTACTCCAATATGAAATGATGATATTATCTACTCGGATGATATTCTTATTGTTCTTGCTTAAATAAACTTTTTGTTTAAGAATATTTAAGCTTTTTAACCTTTAATTTGTTTTACCTTTTCTATAGATGTATACTGCTGGCAAGATGGTGCTATAGTGGCAAACAATCCAAGTATCTTTACCATAAGAGAAGCACAACTTTTGTGGCCTGATACAAACATTGACTGTCTAGTCTCAATTAGTTGTGGCTCCTTTACCTACAAAGGTAACTTGGGTTTTTTCTTTCTTCTGTGTGTCACCATTTTACATGGGTATTAATGTAGAACAACAGGAAATTATGTCTAATCAATTCAGATATTATAAGTTATTGGAGGATTAAATTTAGAGATTTTAACTTTCTTAAGGTATCTTTTCATTGCTGATCTTATCAGGTTTACGGTTCATTCTACATGCCATAGATTTACCCCAGTATTTCTTCTATTGTAGGAAAGAAAAGGTGGTTGGCGTTATGTTGATACAGGGCAAGTGCTGATTGAGAGTGCATGCTCTGTGGATGGAGTAGAAGAAGCTTTGAGTACACTGTTACCTATGCTCCTTGAGATACAATATTTTTGGTTTAATCCAGGTATAAAATAACTAGCTTTCATCTAACCCCCATCTAATGTAATCCTCGTGGAAATCTCTTTTGTGATAACTATTAACTCTTTCATTTAACCACCTTTAAGCTGTGTACTTCCATTCCAGCTCATAGAGGCTGATGTGCTTCCAGCTCTGTTCTTGAAGCTACCTTTAATTTATGGTCATGTAAGAACAAGAATTGCACTGATTTATGTGTTTCAATGTTGGAACCTTTTGTTAGTTTTGTTTAATAGAAGTATTTTTCCTTTTCTATGCAGTGATCTTCAAGTAACTACTATTGCCTTTCTCCTGCTTATGGGCTTAGTTGGAGCCACGCATGTATGTCTCTCTTAATGATCTTGCTTTATAGATATATTGCATCTCTTCTCACTCACGCATCAATACTGTTTTCGTTGTATCACATCTCTTCTCACTCATGCAGCTGTGTGCAGGTTCAGAATTTATGTTCAATTACTGCAAGTGCAGATGTATGCAGATATTGTGTCGTCTCACCATGCACGGTAAGCCCCTGCACTATTTCATGTGCATCCAGCTTTGTTCAGACCTGATACATCAGATCTTACTCAGTTTGAATACAGTGAAGAGTAATGCCAGGAGCGGGTGCTGCTGCCATCCAAGCACCTCCAGTGGTGGAAGGTTTTAATAGGGAAGCTTTGTTTGAAATCCAAATAGGAGCATTCAGCAATGACGAATCCAAAGTCTCCATGATCTCCTTCACATTTTCACCATCTGGATCATCCTAAGCAACCCAACTGCCCTCAAATCAGAATATTACAGCCACTTAATCCTCTATTGTCTTTTTCCTTTTTTTTTCCTTGGGCCTGTAAAAACAGAATCTTTTCTTATTTAAATTAGTCTAATGTTGTGCTGGGTGCTCTGTGATTTTTTTTTTTTGCTATTTGTTGACTGTTATGAATCATGTTGCCATTGCATAGATTTGCTTGCTCTGAGCTTATTCTGCTCTGATGGTTTCTTGATAGTGTTTCTTCTCTTCTGCAGTTGTCTCCCCATTGGATCTGAGCGTATCCTTGTGGCAGCTTGGATTGCCTTCAGATTTTTGTTGTAAGTTTCCTTTTTCTGCTCTGATGGTTTCTGGATAATGTTTCTTCTCCTCTGCAGTTGTCTCCCCATTGGAGCTGAGCATATCCTTGTGGCAGCAAGGATTTGCCTTATTGTCCTGACATATCCCTGTGGGTATCGGTGAATGGTACTTCGAATAGGGTTACATTGAGGGCGAATGTGAATTAAGGCAAGTTCAATGTCATTTGGGAAAGTTGGATGTGATTAAGGCAAGTTCAATGTCATTTGGGAAAGTTGGATGTGATTAAGGCAAGTTCAATGTCATTTGGATGTGAATTAAGGCAAGTTCAATGTCATTTGGATGTGAATTAAGGCAAGTTCAATGTCATTTGGATGTGAATTAAAGGCAAGTTCAATGTCATTTGGGAAAGTTGGATGTGAATTAAGGCAAGTTCAATGTCATTTGGGAAAGTTGGATGTGAATAAGGCAAGTTCAATGTCAATTGGGAAAGTTAAATGTGAATTTGCCGCGTGACCCCATTTGAAGTGGCAAATGTCCAGCCGAATATGGGTAAGTGATCTTATATAGTATTGCTTTTGGATTCTTGCTTTATTTTCATGCTCAAAGTGTTGATGTTCTAATGCAATGAACTTGGAACAGGATATCTCAAGGAGTTGGAAAGATTGCTTGCGCTGGTCTCTTAATGGTACGCTTTGATTTTAAATATGTTTAGTTTTGTTTCATCTGTTTGTATTTCAGTTTGTGATGCTTCAGTTAGTTTTCTAAGGTGCTTATAGTAGTTTATGTTATGTTTGTGATGAGTTTTATCATTTACGAATGCATGTTTTCCACCTTAGGTTAATAATGATCCTAATCCTCACTCATTCTCTTTAGAAGATGAGTGTGGGACATCTCCATCCCAATAAATTTGCCAAATTGTTTGTTGTTTGTGATTGGATGGAGATGTAATAGTATTGGTATTTTGAGATGCTCATGGTGTGCATTGTTTGTTTATATAATAGCCGTTTGTTTGTTGTTTCCAAGGTAAATTATATGGATATAATAGTGGTGCGGCATTCCTATTTAGTATATTGTGTAATTTATTAGTAGATGCTATGTATTAGGAATTACTATTAAATGTGAAATTGGTTGTAACTTTTCCAAGCCTTGTAAAGGAATGTGTTTCGCATCACTATTGTTGAAATAAAGTTATCTTGGCATGAAGCACTCAAAATACCAACAGAGTCTTCTCTTTGATGAAGCTGTCAAAGAAGTTATCTTGTTTGATGATGATACTCTCTCTAAATTACGTATGCTATGGTTTTATGAGATGATTAATATTGACCAATCATTAGTCTTTTCACCAACCCGATTTCAGATCTCTACTAATTGTTAGGGTAAATGACTTCCCTTTCCCTAGTATTCTCATCTTATGTAGTCCGAAACATTTTACAGACTCCTCAGGATTTTATATTTCAGACATTTTGAAAAAATTGGACGTGTATCGCATGTGATCTTTTTAAAATGAAAAATAAAATGTTAGTCGTTTTCCAATTTACCAACCTTCTTTTTATTATTCTTTTTAAAATAACATTGGGTAATATGAAAATTTTCTTTTTCAACATTGTGACTTCTTACTGGTCTTTTACTCACTTTGTCTCAAATTACAAGTCCTTTTCTGATCGATCAATACTAAACTTTGATCATTGTTTATAAAAAATATATAAAACAAAATAATTTTTAAAAATAACACTTATAAATTTTGAATTACAAACTTATCAACACATTTTTTTTAAAATTAAATTTTATATATTTTGTTATAAATAATTGGTCAAAGTTTGACGTTGATCGGGATATGGACTTATAATTTGGGATAGAGGGAGTATTAATTTATTTTTGAATTAATAAAATTTTACGCTATAAATTTTGTGCGCCTACTCTTGGGGTTTCATTCAAGAACTACATCTCAATTTTCCACCCGTTTTATAAAGCAATAATTCCTTTTATGCTTGATATTTAAAAAAAAAAAGGAAAAAGGAAAAAGGAAAAAGGAAAAGGAAAAAAGCTTTTAACAAATTTATATTACGAATTGTAGGATCTTTGTTTAGCAAACGTTATTTTGTTATGTTGACAATTTGAGCAAACGTTTCAAGTAATTTATTTGGAAAAATCATGTCGATTAATCAATATTTTGTTGTTTTTCTACCTTAACTAAACAAGGTCACTAATCGGAAAAATCACAGTTAAAATGAACAATCATATTGGGTTGCAATTTTAGCCAAATCGAGAATTGGACGATTTATCGAAGACTTCGCATGATCTAATGTAAACTAATGGTGAGACCCAATGTAAATATGATCGAGTCTAATTTTATGACATTTTAGATATCAACTGGCCCATTTAGAATTTTTGCCCAAATTATCCAAGAATATTCGATACCTAAAATTTGGCCAGCTTTAGGCCCAATGCTTGACCAATTTCTGCTTAATATAGACAGATACGTGGCCCGATTAGTACCTAATTTAGGCGAATATGAGGTCCATTTTCAAATTGATTCAGGTTTAATTTAGGGAGAAACAATTTGGGCCTAACTTGAGCAATTTAACTGCAAAGGGGTAATTTAGTTCGAAAATTTATATCTATATTCATATAACCAAATCTCAGCCAATTTGGATTTCATTATTTGATTTTACGATCATCTTAATCTTAATTCGATTTAATTTGAAATAAATTGCAAAAAAAATGGGAAAATGATATTGGAAGCGTGAAAAACCCTTCAATTTTTTTGACGTTGAATTCTATATTTTCTTAGAGTTGTGTGGCAAAAAAATGAGGAAAAAGTTTTCGGGTCAATTTTTAGCCGAAATTGCAAACGCGTTTTGGGGTCCCGGCTCAATTTTGCATGATTTTCGGCAGAAAGACTCCTTGAAATATCTATATTCATATAACCAAATCTCAGCCAATTTGGATTTCATTATTTGTTTTTACGAGCATTTCAATCTTGTTTCGATTTAATTTGAAATAAATTCGGAAAAAAAATGGGAAAACGATATTGGAAGCGTGAAGAACCCTTCAATTTTTTTGGCGTTGAATTCTATATTTTTTAGAGTTGTGTGGCAAAAAATGAGGAAAACATATTCGGGTCAATTTTTAGCCGAAATCGTGTACTAACCATCACGGTTTTTTTTTCTCAAAACGCGTTTCGAGGCCCCGGCATAATTTTGCATGATTTTTTGGCAGAAAGACTCCTTGAAATATCTATATTCATATAACCAAATCTCAGCCAATTTGGATTTCATTATTTGTTTTTACGAGCATTTCAATCTTGTTTCGATTTAATTTGAAATAAATTCGGGAAAAAAAGGGAAAACGATATTGGAAGCGTGAAAAACCCTTCAATTTTTTTTGGCGTTGAATTATATATTTTTTTAGAGTTGTGTGGCAAAAAATGAGGAAAAAGTTTTCGGGTCAATTTTTAGCCGAAATCGTGTACTAACCATCACGGTTTTTTTGCTAAAAACGCATTTCGGGGCCCCGGCGCAATTTCGCATGATTTTTGGCAGAAAGACTCCTTGAAATATCTATATTCATATAGCCAAATCTCAGCCAATTTGGATTTCATTATTTGTTTTTACGAGCAACTCAATCTTGTTTCGATTTAATTTGAAATAAATTCGGAGAAAAATGGGAAAACGATATTGGAAGCGTGAAGAACCCTTCAATTTTTCTCAAAACGCGTTTTGAGGCCCCGGCATAATTTTGCATGATTTTTGGCAGAAAGACTCCTTGAAATATCTATATTCATATAACCAAATCTCATCCAATTTGGATTTCATTATTTGTTTTTACGAGCATCTCAATCTTATTTCGATTTAATTTATAATAAATTCGAAAAAAAAAAAGCAAAAACGATATTGAAAGCACGAAAAACCCTTCAATTTTTTTGGTGTTGAATTATATATTTTTTTAGAGTTATGTGGCAAAAAATAAGGAAAAAGTTTTCGGGTCAATTTTTAGCCGAAATCGTGTACTAACTATCACGGTTTTTTGCTTAAAACGCCCCCGGCTCAATTTTGCATGATTTCGGCAGAAAGACTCCTTCAAATATCTATATTCATATAACCAAATCTCAGCCAATTTGAATTTCATTATTTGTTTTTACGAGCATCTCAATCTTTTTTCGATTTAATTTGAAATAAATTCGGAAAAAAATAGGGAAAACGATATTGGAAGCGTGAAGAACCCTTCAATTTTTTTTGGCGTTTGAATTCTATATTTTTTTAGAGTCGTTGTGGCAAAAAAATGAGGAAAACATATTCGGGTCAATTTTTAGCCGAAATCGTGTACTAACCATCACGGTTTTTTTTTCTCAAAACGCGTTTCGAGGCCCCGGCATAATTTTGCATGATTTTTGGCAGAAAGACTCCTTGAAATATCTATATTCATATAACCAAATTTCAGCCAATTTGGATTTCATTATTTGATTTTACGAGCATCTCAATCTTGTTTCGATTTAATTTGAAATAAATTCAGAAAAAAATGGGAAAATGATATTGAAAGCGTGAAAAATCCTTCAATTTTTTTTGGCATTGAATTCTATAATTTTTTAGAGTTGTGTGGCAAAAAATGAGGAAAAAGTCTTCGGGTCAATTTTTAGCCGAAATTGTGTACTTACCATCACGGTTTTTTGCTAAAAACGCGTTTCGGGGCCCCGTCTCAATTTTGCATGATTTTCGGCAGAAAGACTCCTTGAAATATCTATATTCATATAACCAAATCTCAGCCAATTTGGATTTCATTATTTGTTTTTACGAGCATCTCAATCTTGTTTCGATTTAATTTATAATAAATTCAGAAAAAAATGGGAAAACGATATTGGAAGCGTGAAAAACCCTTCAATTTTTTTTCGGCGTTGAATTCTATATTTTCTTAGTGTTCTGTGGCAAAAAATAATGAGGAAAA